>LVVV01432244.1:0-14895 GCA_001676325.1 Amphinemura sulcicollis
CACTGCACATGGCCACTGAACAAATTATCATGGGTAACAGTTTTAAAGCTGACTTTAGCCACAGCAAAGCGGTCTTCTGCGCTCATCATTGGAAACTAAACATCACGATTCACGATTGTCAGGTGCAAGCGTTGCGAAACGGTGTTGGATAATGGATTCGTTAATAAATTCAGCCCTCGTCTCACCTTGCTTGACCAGAGGGGTATCACTATTCGCTTCTGTGCCGCAGCCGCAGATTCGCCAGAAAGCACCGCGAAACGAGCCATCCGACCAATTATTATAATGTTGATTGTAAAAATAACAATTTTATAAAGCAACGAATAGTACTTCGTGCTAAACACGTCAGATTAATTCCGATGATAAGAAAAAGCAAAACACCTTGCCATAAACCAAGGACCGGGGGCCTGCGCGCGGCGGTATGCCTAATTTGTTTGCATTATTTTAATCCAGAAATATTCGCACATGTCTTCATTATAATGGAAAATGTGCAAAAAATATTGATGTGTAAAAAAACCAGTTTATTGAAAGAAAAAAATAGCTTATATTAATGACTTCTTGAAAGTAGGTCAGCAACGTGCAAATCAAGATGGCAATTATGCAAACGTCTTGTGTCTAAGGATCGTACCAAAGGTGTCGGATGGCGCGGGCCCGGCACCTGTTTTCTCAATTGATATCTGCACGTCTTATTATGCAGTTAATGTGCAGCTAGAGACCGATGCAGCTTGCACCGAAGCGCGCGCACTGCAACAGTTGGTGGAGTCTTTAATTTGATCCTGCTCGCTATCCTCGGTCGCGTAGCCCCTTCTAGACAGCATGCTTATTAGGCCTTGTCTTGGCAGGCACCGACACAGGCACCGAGGTACAGCGGCGAGAGACCGTCAAGAAGGTTTTCTTTCGCGGAGGGTATGAGCTGCGGGGAACAATTTGCCAGACCGGACTGCAAGTTTATATGCAACCCTTTCCCTCTCGATTAGTGCAATTTGATTGGAATCGTATGTTAATGTATGTGGATCAGTTCATCGCTTTCGTTGCACCTTGAAAGGTATAGATTGATAACGTTGAAAAACTAAAGGGACAAAGAAGCGTGCTGGCCATGTATGGCGACACCTCTAAATGGAGTCTTGATATTAACGATAAGAATCTATGTATTCGTAACCACAAGCTGTGGTCTACTTGAAAAATCGGTATATGCAATCTTTGGTTGATATATTATGACGTAAATAAAAACTTGGACTTAATTTATTCAGTAAGTTATTTTAATAAGTTTGTTTCAATCCACTTATAATATTTCTTGTGTGGCAAGCGACTTGTCGGGAGACTTGCACGCCGCAGCAATCCAATACCAGCTTCACGCAGATAGGACGCACCTGTGGCGAATTAGGTAAATGTGTGTTGGGGTGCTTCAGGGTTGTTGTAAGTGAAAATGTTTCTAGTTTTTCAAAACACCTATATATAATCAGTATTGTCATGTCAGCGTTGGCCTAACCGCCACCAACACTTGGGTCCGCGCTCGGCCCTCCGCCTCAACTCGGCAGGTGAACCTGCAAAAGTACGTAACAATAATATCCGAAAATGGTAAGAAATAACTGATTGTTTACACTAGTTTTTTTAGTCAGTGTACACTTTCACTGCATTAATCCCATGGTTGATAAGGCTGGCCGATCTAACGGTCGAATGCACCTGCCACCACGGCACACCAAGACAAATAGCCAGGGAAAAGACGTTGTGAGCCCGCTCGTAGCTTGTTCCGATTTGAAATCGCGGAAGTCCCTGTTCATTTCAATATCTCGACGGGCCACATGTCTTCTGATGAGGCAACGGTTAGAAATACTAGCAGGACAGCAAACATTTAAACAGTGCTTCGGAAGTGGTCAAAATTAACCAAAGGAATTCTAGGAACGATGCGCCTATTGGTACCCATACCATATGGGACCGTTCGGATTGCGGTCACAATAATCACCACCCTTTCACCTATCAGCTACCATACCCCATTCCATGTGGTAAAGCGCTCCTCTCGACGGAATCGGTTTTCATCTGGTTCGCCCGCCACCGCCACTGACACCATGTGCATGTTCCTCACCATGTGCCCTAATCGCAAATCAAAATCTCACTCCCGAAGCAAGCAAAAGTTACGGAACGAGAAAATAATTTCCATGCAAAACGATTTCGCTATCAACTTCGTAGTAGATTTGAGATATCCACCGTAGAAATCTTAAATGCTGGCCGTTAAAATATACCTATACGATGCTTTGCTATAATTGCACGTAGAACCGCCAGCCGAAATCCAACATTCGAAAACACCTGTACCATCGAAGCAGGGTGGGCTAGTATTTGCCCCCAGTCCCTATAGCTTTATACGCCGAGCCGTTTTACACCTGTAATTGGTTTACGCACCAATTTTGTCGCATCGGATTCGGTCAAGGTCTACAACAACACGTCCCATCATTTGCGCCATATTTTGGTAGATCGCTTCAAAACCTTGTTACACATGCGAGTGCTTTAAGACAGGCTCAGGAGTACGCGGATGGCGGAGGAGCATGCGGCGGCAGGCGGTCACGGTGGTGGCAAGGCGGTGGCGGCGGTAGCGGCGGAGGGCACCCGAACAGGGCAGGTGATCTCGATGGAAGCGTGCTGCCAGTGCCGGACCCGTGGCCACCTGCACCCGTATGTCAGCTCCCAACGCAGAGCACGCGCTGAGAGCCGCGATGCGCCGCGGAGAGATGGCATAGCTCCTACCGCGACGCCGGATTGGATTGAATAGGAATGGATGCCACACAGGCTAGCACGACGATGATAAGCAAGATTTAGAAGATTCCTATGCTGATGCTTCCGCTGTTTTCGAAGGGTTAAAACTCTACCCTTGGAGAAAAATGCGGATGTTTAATTTTTTAAGTATGAGGAAGCAATATCTGCGCCAGATATTTGGTGTTTTAGGATTTGCGAAAATTTCACTCCACAAACTTCCAAATACGTTCTGTGAAACTAGAATCTGCAGCCGTCAAATTTTATGTACCTGTAGGTTACATAATAGAGTGTAGCAGTTTTGTCTTGCATACGGCGAAGACCGTGCTTAGAAAAACAACAACAGGGAAATTACGGCTGTAAGTTACACAGCTTGCGCCAGCCACTCTCCGTCTCTCAAGACTCTCGTCCGAGACGACGCCCTGTGACGGTGCAGGCGTCGTGACCTCTCGGTGGTCCCCGGACGCAAAACGAGGGCCTATCGGGCAGCTTGGCCCCGAAATCACGACGACGCGGGCGAAGGTGCCAGACACTATTGAAAAGGAAATGTGCATCTTTGCCCTTTCGAATGGGCTTCTAGCTCAGCGTATACTATAACGAGAGATTCGTCTGTGATAGGGGAGCCGAGAATGACATTGAATTGTATATTATATCCTGGTAGGTAAACCACTATGCGAGGCGCTGTACAATTTTGTTAATAAAACATGACAAAAAAGAGAACTTGAAAAAAACTCTAACCAACTACTAACGTTCACCTACACACACACACACACACACACTAACCATGCTAATAGCACCAAACATTGCGTCGAGGGCCAATACCTCTTGTCATCAACAATAGAGATGATACTACGGTGTTAAGTGCTACCCTACGAGCTTTAATGCATGCGAAACCTTGGCACCAGAGTGTACGATAACAGAGAGCCATTGTAAATATGACGCCGGTAGCAAATAGCGGGTACTAAGGGCTCGCGATTATTTTAGAGGGTGCAAGATTCAATCAATTCCCTCTCTTTGAAGTAATTAAATCCCCAATTTTATATATCAGATATAAGAGGATTTTTACAAAGTTGCGGCGTTGAAAGATTTAGAGCGCACTGAACGCAGCAACTCCAAGGAACCGCCTCGCGCGTTGAAATCACCGGGGAGATTTCGCGCGCTCAGGCGTCCAATCGGGAGACATCGTTGCCGTAGGCGAACGTTAAAGAAAACGAAGCCAACACCTGACAAAAGTATACGCTGACTATGACTGCCCAATTGTCATTCAATGAACGTGATTACTTAGGAAGTGGGCCTGGATTTTTATGCGTGCACCGTGGTAATAGGGGCTTCGAGCACCTTTATATTTAAATTGTGGTACCGCAACATGATCTGCTATTCCTCTATCCCAACGGATATGCAGTAAATTTCCGAGCAAAACGGTTCGTTTTCCGTTCCCGTCGTTGTATATACCTAAAGTAGTCGTGTCATGTGTTGCTTTCTGAGTAGAAGAACAACGTCTAGTGGGCATCACACGCAACTGCTTCTCCAGGTTGTCCCGTGAAATAAGAATTTCTTGGTCGAACATGTCGGCAACTTGTAGAGCCAGGTGTGCTGAAGGTGCTCGCTATATAGTCGACTCGGAGGATGTGGGCTTCCGAAGACCAACGGCAAACCCGTATGTCCCGGCAACTTTCCAGGTTTCACCCTTATATATCCGACCACTTGGATTGTAGCGCTTTTTTTACATACCATGTCGTATCTAGAGTAATTATTTCTGATCGTTTAGACTAGCCATGGTCAAGCCACATGTTCTAGGAAAGCATTTATTGGACAATTGATATACTGTCTTTGTGACAAAAAGGAAACCCTGAAAAGCATAGATGGGGACGAAATTATATTTTGTGAAAGTGAAGTACGTCTGATCAAACGAAGGCCACGAGATAAATAAATTGACGAATAAGGAGATTAAAATACTAATTTACGTATCAATTAATTCAACGACTTTTTCTCCTCTTTTCTTGACAACTAGCGTTTCGCAGTTGCTCTGGGCAACGACAAAGAATGATCCGTTAAAACGACTTAGTGGCAAACATTTTTCTGTGTACTAATTAAATTTCGTTTGGACAGCTTGTTTGAAAACTGCTTTAATGGGTCCAAGCGTCCAAGCGTCCAGCGAGTCCTGGTCACACCTCCTAAATTGATAGCCGTTCACCCAAAACATGCACGCTTTTTCTATCGATGTTTTAAGAAAAAAAAACTCGATCGATTTAACTGCTTTGGGTGTGAATCTTTCACCACCCGGAGGGATTTGAAGAAAACTAATTAATGCATGCCATGATTTGTTATCCAAGCTTTGGTGAGATCTTTAATTTTATAGTTGAATAAAAAATAAAAATAAGACGGATGAAGTTTCCCTTTGTAAAATTTGCCCCAATCCAATCAAACAGCTCTCTCAATGACCGCCAATTTCCCGCAACCACTCATCAAACTAACGCGAATCACAACCAAAATGGCAAGTATAGTAAAATGAACCAAGCCAGCAAGACCTGTTCACACCGCAACGGAGTCCCGGCTTTGTTGTGAGTTGGCGTGGCTGTGTCACACATTGTTGAGCTCGGCACACGTTTGCGCCGCGCCGCGCCGCGCCGTGCGATGCGCCCTCGTCTCGCCACGGCACGAGTCGAGCACGCGCCACCTGTCCACCTGGCCCCCCTCTCACTGCGCCCAGAGCACGCGTCCCCGGCCACCAATCGCAGCGCGGAGGACGCCCTTACCTGTGCACGGACGACCAATAGCAATCGGGCGCACTGGATTAATGCTAGTCAAAGCTAAATCTAAGCGGGTGGGGATTTTGTGTGCGGCGGTTGAGCTGCAGGTTGTGATAGAGGCGGCCAGTTTCTTCGTCTAAGACGAGCAGTGAAGGTGTCAGTGATTCTTGCGTGTTTGGTTTGCAGCCCGCGAGAAGATTTTTATCATAGAGCCTTATTAGAAATCAATCACAGGTGAGATTGAGGCTAAGATTTACTGTGAACTTTTTGGATTTTAGACTCGGGGTTAAATATCAAGATGATAAACAACGTGTCTTTCTTTAATTGAATATTAGCTTCTATTAAAAATATTATTTCGCGAAAGGATGAAGTTTTAGCAGTGATGCATCAAGTGGCAAATAAGCAGCATATTCTAGGAATTAGCTTATCTAAACCTCACCTATCTGTTACATGCAGTTCTCCGCCGTGATAGCCTATATTTCATTCCAGAGATTACGTCTTGTGTATATTTACAAATTTTGTTTGACGCACCGTCGTCCGGTAACCGTCAATCGAGAGCACACTTGAAATTCAAATGTAATTATACGCAATAATGTCAATAGATGGGATAGTCGGAAATAGAGAATTGAACCGTGGCTTGTTCGACCTTCTAGGAATGCCTCGGTCCTTCCTAATCAAGAACATGCGGGACACAGGGACGCCGCCGCCCAAGTTCTCATCACCCGTCCTCGGTACAGTCAACACGATGGTCACCAGGGATCACAACGGGAATAGCGCCTTCTCCCTGGTGTCCCCTAGGGACGTCGTACATAAAGGTAAGACCGCCGCTTTACCAGTCTTGTGTTTCTTATTCTTGCGCGAGATTTAATTGTTGCAGTTGTTTGTTGTGCTGGAGTAATGGTTAGCTAAGACGGAGGGTAACTAATTGGGACATTTTGAAAATGTAGGCGATTTTCTAAACTCTAGCAAATGGGTTGAAAAAAAACACGTAAAAGATATTTATTTCCTCAAGCAGTAAGATAATTCCAATTCCTTGTCTTGAAATTAGCGGTTTAATATTAAAAGTAAAGTTGAATGTATGAAGGCATGGAGAAAAATGTAAGCAAGATGAATTATACAAATTTTGGAAGCAAACGAGCGACTGACTAACACTGTGAATTCTTTTCCTCCCGGGCAGACGTGCATATGGTCTGGGGTACTTCTCTGCCCCTCGCGTACTCGTCTTACCTGTGGCCCCCGATGTTCCTGCCGTACTCCCATCTGCCGCACTCTCAGCGTCTTAGAGAGGCTGCGTCTCCTGAGAGCGCCGGCTCAGACTCCCTGGACCGGGAGTACACCCCCGAGAAGGCGCGAATCGGTGAGTCCAAAACACTCCACACTTTCACTTTTTTGGGGAGACAGGCACGAAAATGGAAAGTGGAAAATTGAAATTGAAAGTAGGCTTTGTCATGGTGTCATGTTAACAATATTTAACTCAGAAACTCGGACAGAATCTCGATTTATTGGTTGGCCACAGCAATATTTGTAATTTTGTATTGTGACATCGTTTTAAAAATTATTTTTAATGTTTGATATATATTATATTCGAAAAAAAATCGTCACAATTCTTATTTCATTTTTGGCAGATAGATATTTTTTAAAGGTAAAAATTGTTTCAAAGCGAACGATATTCGTTCGTTCACGGTTTTCTATACGCCAAAAACTTGAGTTTCATGAAGAACGAATTTTGAAATTTAGGCGCTTCAAAATTTGGCAGGTCTTTAGTCACTCAAAATTTACTGCAATGAAATTCGCACAATTAATTTAAAAAAGCCGAAAACCAAGTCACCGTAAAATGAAGAAGAGAATCTACAACTTATTTAGAAATATAGTTGCTTGATACTCAGAGCAACGACACTCTAGTAATCTCGGTCCTCGGAATCAAATTTCATTTGATCGCAAGATAAATAATTTTACCACAGATATATTTTACTCTTGAACTCGGAGTCGAACCAAAGTCTACGCCTACATTTTGATCACCAAAAGGCGCAACAGAGTCTTTCCGAGCAAGCACCCCTAACACTCTTGTCCCTACCCCTTCAGCAGCCGACGACGACAGCGACGTCCCTTTGAACCTTTGCACGAAACCGCGGCGCTCGACAAGCATTTGGTCCCCCGCGAGTTTGTGCGAACAAATCCGCGAACGGACGCCGCCGCCTCACATCAAGGAAGAACACTCGACGTCGCCCAGACCGACGCCAACACCGACGCCGACGCCGACGCCGACGCTTACTCCTACACTGCCGGCCCGCATTGAGAAGACCGGACATGGCGCAGAAAGGACATTCCAGGTGAGAATCTTACTACATGATGGATGTTTCTTTTGGAAGGAATTTTGGGGCTAAGAAAGGTCACTGCTTTTTTATGTTTCCTTCGATGCTGTCACCTGCAACCATCTTAAGAAAGGATTTTACTTTCGTTTTAGCTTTCAGGACTGCTTTTAGCCTTGAGGAAGTAAAAAGGACGTGTTGCAAAACGTTGAGAAATTAATTAGTCTTTTACACTTATAACATTCATAGTCTCTAAATAGTTTTTTGAAAAATAGTTCAGAGTTTAGAAACAAATGACATGATGTTCTTTCGAGGTGCTCTGCGTCTAAAATGTTCAAATAATTGAAACGCGAAAATATTTACACCATTCTCGAGGCTGCTTTCTAGGACAATCAAACACCCCATCATTCAAAGACATTCATGAGATTTCGGTGAAAGATTTAGCCAGCTACATGAAAATATTTCTCCCTATCCTGCCATTCATGGTCCGACGAATTATGATTCACACAGGTATATATTATATAGGTAGAGCACACGTTTTCGAGGTTCCAATCAATATACACGGCTCCAATAAATAGCACACGTCGCAATCGTCTAGGATTTCAGAGTCGCCCCCTCACTTCCGAGCAAAATCATCGTTTATTTGCCAACGTTATTTATAGCCAGGTATAGCGCCTTGTTTCCAATCAGGCGATCGGTGTAGCCTTGCGTTACATGATTGCAGGCATAGACGCCTGGAAAGAACACAATGCACACACACATGTGGCACCGCAGATGTGCTTTTGTCTTAATGACAATAGATCATCACTAATGATGTATCAGCTGATATTTGTTCTAAAGATTCAGTGTCTGCTGCAACTGCTTGTCGTGCATTTGAAACAGAGGCAGAATTTGAAAAATATATGTCACTCTATCTGGTGTACCTATACTTTTAAAATGTTTGTCCCAAAGGATTTTACTACTTGCGATTGGAAACTTCTCATAGATAGATTGACAGGTCTTAGGAACAAGCAAATTCAGGGAAGTGCTGGAAATTTAAACTTACAACCACTGTCAACCGGGGCAACTTTCTGAACCAAAATTACTTCATTTCACGTAATCGTCCATTCTACAATCATAATTCGCGCCAGCCGTCGAGCTTGGATGTCGGCATCCATAAAACTCCTTTGATAGAAATGTATTTTATTCATTTGTTTATTTTGATGTTATCAAAGTATACTTTGTGTTAACAATTATACTAGTTATATGTACATAGCTATTCGCGAGACATCATTGATGCATATCATTGTCCCAAGATTGATAGCCGTCAGAATTTTACAACTATTTGGGGACCAATGTGTTGATACGACTGTATCACTATGGCAATGCGAATGTGTTAATTTGAGCGCGGTCTTCTTCGATTGATTCCAGTGCAAGCAGTGCGGCAAGTCTTTCAAGCGGTCGTCGACGCTGTCTACCCACCTCCTGATACACTCGGACACTCGGCCTTACCCCTGCCAGTTCTGCGGCAAGCGATTTCACCAGAAGTCCGACATGAAGAAGCACACCTACATCCACACTGGTGAGTCTACACCCTTGTACACACCTTGCAGTCAAATACTATAACACAGTTCAACATGAACAAGATATCTACGTCTACCGCAAGAGGTTGCAGACGTTGAATTCGTTCATCTTATGGGTGGGTAGTGGGTTCTTTTCGACCCATGAAATGTGAATCAACTGATTAACTTCACCACAGAACGCATGATAAAATCATAAAGTTTGGGAACCCGGATACTTTGGGAATATATCTGTGTAAGAGAGCATCACGAGAAATAATCGCTGCATGATTTTCCGTTGCTAATACGATATCTGCATATATCTTCATATCGAGGCAAGTGATGGGGAAGGATAGGATAGGTAAAGATATAGTCTCAGAGAATTTGCAAACCGAGTTCTGTCGTCAACTTTGCTCGACAAGTTTGTGTCATAGGGGCTCACCGGCCAAAAGCTGGCCTTCGACGAAAGGGAAATCAAGGTCATCCTAAAACCTCCATCTCTATCATGCAAAGACGTAATGCGGAATAATTTACCAAGCGTAAACTTAGGCGACCATTATAAAGGTCTTTAACATTATGAAGAAATTCATGCGACATCTATTGGCAGATCGCGTCGTGTTTTATTTGCAAGTGCATTGCATTGGGTAACTGCAGTTGCAACAGGCGCAGCTTCATGACGAAGAAGGAAGGCAAATGACAATCGATGATATTTGTATCTGGTCTGCGTGCGCGAAGGGTAAAGCCCCTCCGCCCACCTGAAACTACCCCCTTATTGCAATCATTAGCAGCAACTTGGTCAACAAGGGACGTTCGCCATCAATTCTCACGATTATACTTGATTATTTATCGACTAACTTGGTCGGACATAGCCACCCTTGGGCGCACAACACAAAAGCAATGCATAAAATATAAGATGCTAGGCCACTAAAGCTTGGATTCACGCGTCAAATTTCTTGGGTGTCACACGATATGGCTTGCTTCGGGGGAGGTTTCTCCAAAGATGTATCTATTACCACAGTGAAAATAATGTTGTTTTACTGTGTCAAACGGAACTCATTTACCTTTGGGTGCCCCAATAAATTGAACGATGTTTCCGTTCGGATAGAAAAAGTTATAGACCCTCTAATGAGAAATTGTTTATCAAAAAAGCACAAGAAATTCGATTTTTAATCAATTACTTTCAACCACGACAGACTGGAAAATAAAGCAACTAGTTTTTATACCCTAAAAATAAACAACAGCCCTTAATGTTCATAACAAATTATCTTTCACAAGTATCTTTAAGTGGATGTATTAAAAATTAAAACTAATGAATTGGTGAAGAGGAATCGATAATTATTAAAGAGTGGGAGGAAAGGAGGAGGCAAAATAAAAAAAACGAGCTTGCCAAGGGAGCGAGATTTACGCGGTGGCAAACGACAGACACCCCACTAAAACATTTATAACACTTTTAGCTTTATGTCTGTTTGCCCTTAACTATGCTGGTTGGACGTGCGATCATTATCACGCACTTTGCCGATATACAGAAACTTTGTAATGCACAACAGGGCCCAGCACAATACCTAGTCAATATAAAATGCAATTTATTAGAAGAATAAAGAAATTGGTGTACATATCCACCAGGTTTCATCGCGTTTATGAAAGTTTCTTTGAGTTATGCCGCAAACGACATCATCAGAACCTCCGAATCGATTAAAAGTATTTATGACTCATGATTTCGTTGCTTTATAAAGTATGCTCATTAGAGGAATTAATAATAGACAACAGAAATAATAAAAATAAATTGATAAAATCGTTGCTAATCGAAAAGCATGCCGGAAAATCAAGATGGCTACAGATAGCCGCTTGTTCCTGGATTTGCGCCATTACGATAAGTACCTACCTTTTTGCCTTATACGTATGATGGTCTGACGTTGGATATTCCACCACGCAAGCCGGCTCCGTACGAAATCGTATGGATTCATAATACGAAGCCAGCAGAGTGCTGTAGAAATCTCGCGGCCAATGGTTACAGACTGCGACGGACAATTGGATTAGGATATTTGTGTTAGTACATGCAGAACTAATCGCATAAACAGCTTAGTGTTCGTGTGACTTCAACCACCAAAATCAGAATAGATACGACGAGAGCAAGACAATCCAAAGTGTGCCGAGAAGTAATTCCGATGCGTCTTTCTGTGTGGTGTAGACATCTTCCTGCAAACTTAAACTATATCTGTGCAATTATGTAAAGAGATTTTATTATAAAATCCAGCGTCTCTCTATCTTATCTCATCATGATTCACGCTTGGCTGGCTTTACAGGATAATATCCATTAGCCCTTCGCGACTGGACGCCCATTCCAAATTGGTAACAAAAGAAGCAGGCTGCGTGCGCATTCTTTTCGATATTCGCAGAAAATCACGATTTTTTTCACATCGAGTATACATGAAACGCACTCGTTGTGCATAAAAAGGTCGTTAAATCACATACTTGCGTTGTCCGAGCGGCACAAAGAGGAGTTGTCATGCAAGGCAAGGCAGCATTCGATTGACACACAAGCTAAGTCATTTAACAATAAACACGAGCTAATTAATTCTTTGTGCAGGGAGTCGTGGAAACATTGACATGCTCTGCGCGTTTGCAATCTCGGAAATTGATAAGGGAGAAATGCAGTTTGCCGTACACAAGCTAATTTTCTCTGTTTTATTTTCTTTTTTGGAATGAAGTCGATCAAAGGCAGCCAATCGATAACCAAATCAGCTCATCGGCGTGACCAAAAACGAAAAAGTAATGTTTTTGTCGCAGCACTCACAGATAATAATAGTCAGACACTTACAATGACCAAAAACACTATAAAGTTATCAATATCATGTATTTTTCTACATTTTCGTCTATTTCATATGTAAAAACACATATGCTTTTTTGTTTAAGTACATCAAAATATGCTCTATCGTATTATAATGTCAGGTCAGGGCCTTCATAAGCTTGTTTAAAAATATCGTGCCCACATTTGGTTTTGTAATCGTATCACTTTATCTAATTACACTTTCCATTTTACCCTCCCCTTGGCTGGGCCAGCCCCTGTAGCCCTTGTCCCAGAGGGCCCAAAGTGAGACGTCCAGCCCTTGCGTGGCGACGCCAAAACTCCGGATCCCCGGAACCCCTGGGTGCTCGGATGGCCAGAAAACGCATCGAAAGCAGTCGTCCCACAGTATACCAAACTAAGAATCACTTTCGCCGACTATTTACGCTGATATATTTATTGACAGGTCTTTAAGCTCAACCAGCTTTAATGCGGAAGTGTTGAGCAAATATAACGCCAAATATTCCTTCATTGGAGACGGCTACAAATTTCAAGGAAATGGCCAGAAAGACCGAGCGAAACATTTAATTCTAAATAAGATTTGTGTAAAAAATCATATCCCCTATCACATTCTCTCCGACGTCTGTAAAAAGCAATGCTATGTTCCCCCCGATATGCACACGTTGTTCACCTTACACATTAACACCGACAAAGCAAAGCATGCAAACACAAAATACGACCCACACCCGCTTGTCGATCGCGCTTTGACTGACCGAGGACAATTTATTATCGACAATCGATAAGCTGCACTCTCGGCTTGCCATTAGCAACTAAAGCCGCAGGTTCGGGAGGGTGCAACGCCAGGCGTCGCTTCCGTGCCGTGGCAGCGTCGGCGTCGCGACGCCGTGTCTCGTGGCGTCCGTCGAGGCACGATGCCCGCTTGTTTCACACCGGTCACTAACAATAACCGGCACGCACGGCACTTAGCTGCACTTGCAGTTGCACTGACCTGCTGCACAATTGCACTGAGATTCATTAGCGAAAACAAGTGCCAGTACGCGGCGGTCGGCTCAATAATTTAGTGACGTTTACGCCAGCTGTTTCTTTCTCATGGCAACAATAGAGTGTAGGACGTGACGCACTTTTCATGGGGGCTGGGAAAGACGCTGGGAAATTGTGTGGAGAGCGTCAGTTTTTGTGGAATGGTTCAAGTGCGAGACAATTGTCGAACTATATTTAGGATAATTTGCGTGAAATTGCGAGAGGGGACCCTCTTACAATTTCAAGAACGCGAAATAAATTGCAGCGAAGAATTGTTATTTTGCATAACAATAATTGAACTGTTTTCGTTGAAAAAGTGCATATTTAATGGAGTTTTATTTTCATTTTTAAAAGAAACAGAGCCTTGGCAACACCATGCTAGCCTTGAAACTGAGATTACCAGACTTTCCCAGTTAAATCCACATAAAAAGTTAGCCACGAACACGTTCCATAGTAAAACTCACCTCCATTTCAATAAGTACTTTGCCACCAATTCATTAAAGTAGTTCATCAAACAAATAACGGCGTCGGTTTTCGCAGCCAAAGAAAAGCAATCAGGGATAATTTGTTTTCTCTCGGCGTCGGCGTTGGCGTCGGCGTCGGCGTCGCCTCAGCAAGCGCGTGAGCGACGGCACGCCGTCTGCCGATACGGGGTGCCCGTCAATAGAACGCCCCGGAGCACAAAGACGCCGGGACGCTCTGTTATTGTTGCCAGTTCCTTGTGTGACGTGAAATCTATAAACACCTGCCACTTCGCAGTCACAAACCCATCCAATTGCGATCCACAAATTGTTAACAAGCCGATGGGAAAATCTATGGATTAGAAAATATAAAGTACCCTCCATCGCCACCCCCTTTGAATTAGGAATCACAACACATGTACAGTCCATGAAAAAACAGCGAGATTAACGTATTGGGGTTGAAAGTGCGATAAAAATCATAAAGGCCTTTACATTTTTATGAGTGGATGAAGTTAAATATAGAGTAACCATCTAGATTACGTGCCATCGATTTCTATCGTAAAGGTTGCCAACAGATTCATGTCTACTAATCCGCCGCCATTTTCCTTAGCGAATCCTTCCAAGTTCCGATTGCCCCTGATTCCGACGAGCAATTTCGCGCTGCCCTCAGACGCTAACTAACACGGCCAATGACATTGCTTCCTTCCAGGCGAGAAACCTCACAAGTGCGTCGTGTGCGGGAAAGCGTTCTCACAGTCGTCGAACCTGATCACGCACATGCGTAAGCACACGGGCTACAAGCCGTTCACTTGCGGCCTCTGCGAAAAGGCCTTCCAGAGGAAAGTGGATCTCCGCAGACACAGAGAGGGTCAGCACCCGTCGACGCTGCCGCCCCTCGAACCTGTGACGAGCAGCAGTGGCAGTTTGGTTGCCACTAATTGACCAAAACATGGACGATGAGGGCCCTCAGTCGAGGGCTGGATGCATTGTAAAATTGTAAAGATACTGAATTTGAAGGGCATGAAAGTTCTTCGTGAAATCCGTCCGTTTTGCAATTTTTTTTTGCATTCCGTTTTTGCCAAAGTTTGTATATAATGGCCTTCTTTGTGCAATTCTGTGGGGCCAATACAGTGTATCAATAAGATTTAAATAATAATTGTTTGAGTGAATTTTTTGTGAATGTTTTCTAGTCTCACGAAAAGTTCATTCAGTGGTTTAATCGATTTCATGTTCATAAGCGTTGTGAAAAGTTGTTCAAAAAGTGATGGA
>LVVV01432245.1:0-14909 GCA_001676325.1 Amphinemura sulcicollis
CGATATAAGCGCGTAAAGCTGAAGGCCCCGGTTTCCGATATAAGTTTCGAAACCACACACTTTTGCTCCCAACGGTCGCATACCTATTTGAAAACATTTAAAAAATTTGGGAAATTCGGTCAAAACGTTCCAAAATTAATTAAATCGCTTTCAAAACGTACTATTCTACTAAACCTTCGGCGCAAAGGCGCCTGGCGGCGAAAGTTTAAAAAAATTATGATAATAAGCCCATAATTGTCACGTTGGCGCAAGTGCAATTTTAATTGATAAGCTTAAAAGTGGTAGACCCAAAATCCGCTAAGTAAAGCTTAGTGTGAAAACGCGCTAAGCAATGTGTGCTTTAAAAAATTACTTACATTCACATTCGGTGCAAGGTACCGCGGCGCTAGTTCGCATCATGAGTATTGACAAAATAACTTGAAAGGCAATGTTTATATGCACCCTTCGGGCGCGATGTTTGGTTTCGAAACTTAATTATGTTGTTTCTCCCATGTAGCAAGGCTAGTCCACCGCACGCCACTGGTTGGAGGCCAGAGGCTATGGGCACTCCAAGAGCTGGGTAAATACCAGATAAAACGGCCGTGCAGCGAAAATAGTCACACACATTTTGAATACGTGGGTTGGGCGGCGACGCCCCCGCATTCACGAAATACACACGTGAGGTTGGCGGCATTAGCGCGGTGGCAAGTATAGCTTTTATAAACGATCAATGTGAAATGCATTCCCAGGGAGGTGAAACCAGACCAATTTTCTACCCACGCAGGGCTGTTGTTGGGAGGTATAATGATTGAAACCTGCTAGGATAGTTACTGTGTTGTGTATTTAATGTGCGCTTATATGGTAGTGAATTACAGTTGTGAAGAAGCGGTGGTATTTAAAGAAAGATTGAAATAAAATGTGAAATCCGTATTTTGTCTACTCAGCTGTGAGTTCTTTTGTACCTTTACAAAGTTTTCTTTTTCTTTCTTGGAAATGCGTTTGATCATTAAGACGTTGAAATTCTTTTAATAGAAAGCGAGTTTTCTTATACAATGTTCACTATCCGTAAAATGAGGAAAACTTCGTGACGTGTATTTCGAGTGATCGACATTTTCGCGCCTGCTCTTCCTTAATTTTTTTTTTGCATGGATATTTTATTTTTTAACCATCGTCTGCTACCTCGATAACACTGTTTGTTGCTCTAAGTTTTTCTTTCTCTTTCTTTGAATACCTTTTACCTTACTCATCGGTCAGTGCGAAAAGGAAGGGAAAAAACTTAATGAGTTTACCTCTCTCATCAGAACGCCAAAGGCAAAATCGTAGAAAACTTAATGATTTTAAAAATTCCTTAACACAAATACCTTCATAATAATTCTCCAAGAAAACACAGAGAATATTTGTTTCCTCCAAACGTCGTTCCCTGAGACAAGTTATCGTACAAAGTGAATGTCTTGAATTTTACTTATTATTATAGCTTCGTGAACATACTTAAATACGAGGAAGTATATAGTGAAAAATTAATTAAAATTCTAACAAAAAGAGAGGAGAGGAGGTCGTTATTAGTGAATATAGAACATCTCAGCGCTCGGTGTCGGAAAGTTTCTTCTTAAAATCATAAGATGGCTGAAACCAGGACTCAATGAGTGGAAACAGGATAGAGACCTAGATATCTAAGACGAAGGTATATTATATTTCCTGGCGAGAGCCGCATATTTTTATAACATTTTATCTGAGACACCGACAAAATCACACTGTACCTACGAATCGCACCCGGTAAGCTGTAATACTGCATAATGAATTTTCAAATAACTTGGCCCCTAAGTATGAATATATATCTATATACAGACAAATTTAATTAAAAGACTTGATTTACCTGACTGTGTCTCATACACACCACGGTTATAAGAACGATGTTCACGTACCGTTTTAATAAGAATGAATTGCGCAATAAAGGGCCGCTACACTGGTAAGACGATCGCCAGGTTGCTACGAAAGCGTTTTTTTGTTGAAAAATAAACCATGAAAAAGGCGAGACTTATTACCTACGTGTAAGCAATATCTTAAAAACAAATTTGGATACCACTAATGGGTAAAATTGCTTTTGAACTAGGATACATCCCCGGATACTTATAGTTCACTCTCAATTCATGTCTCATATTCCAGCTGCATCAAATTTCAAAGTAAACTAGAGATATTATTACTGTACAAGCACTTTTTAAGTTTTCTGTAAAGTAATTAATAATATTCTTCATAATTAGGTTTTCAAACAGAATAAGTTTATAGCTTTCAACAAGCGTTAACTGAATATTTTACAGACATCCGCAAAAAGCTCGACATTTTCCTGAAACGGACGATCTTCCCTTAAGGGTCATATACTGCCAAGGGTATGCAATCAGCTGATCGTAAAGCTTCGCATGTCGAAGCGTAAAAAGCACAAAAAGGAGCAAAGTCGTGTGAAGTCTTTCCAAAAAAAAAACTTTGCAATTACTCTTCTCTCTGGCAGGAAACCGTTGATGTATGTATGCCTTCTACCCCCTTTGCCTAGAACTAAGCAATGAACCGAGCCTGGCCCTGTGAGCCCCGAGTGTTTTGCCACACAGCTCAGCACCGACTTAACCCTCAAGAAAACTCTAGCGAACGGAAATCTTGACAAGGGAAAATGTATTTTCCTTATCGATTAGAGGTTTTTGCGTTCGTCTCTCTAATACAATAAGACGTACAAGAAAGTGTTGCGCGTTCGCGAGCGACGTTCGCTAAAACACGTTTCGAGTAACACAGAGTTTTCTTGGCTGCAAACATTTAATTTCTTGATGTATAAAGCGTCACCTTCTGGGCAAGAAACTCAACAAATACCCACGTCTTCGATTCGTGTAAGCATGTCGCTATTTTTAGACATTCCGAAGGCATCACTTAAATACGAAATAAATCTAAGAAAAGCACAAAAGAATTCTGCAAAAAATGTACAGACACACGCACGCCTATTTATAACTCGTCCAATTTTCCTCCTCCATTCACAACGCCGTCCGCACGAGTGAATTGCCAATATTATTTTCACTGCGCCACGAAAAGGGAACAAAGCAAGCCACTCCAGACCAGCATCCCCGAGAACCAGTCTAAATCCGATGCTGTTGGCAGCAGTCTCAGCAAGCCTCGCATCCAAAGAAGAGGGAACCATTCAGTGGCCTGCGGTGTGTTTGATACTCTACTGGGGGAAGCAACATAAGTAAGTTTTGAAACCACCGGTGCAGCACATTTACACATTGCATTTCAAGTTATTCTGTCAATACTTATGGTGCAAACTAGCGCGGACATACGCCTTTGCACCGAAGTTGAATATTAGTATGCTTTGAAAGCTCACACTTTGCCCCCGAAGGGCACTTATTTGATTCCATTTCAAAAATTTACAAACTTCGTTCAAAACGTTCCCAAAATCAATAAAATCGTGACAATATATGCAACCTCCGGGTGCATAGTGTGTGATATAAGGAACCTGGTGGGGCACGGAATAACTTGAAATGCAATGTTTATATGCGCTAACGCGCAATTGTTTGCTTTTAAAAACCAATGCACCTTCGGTTCAAAGGCACTCTACGGCACTGTTTGCTAATGAAGCAGTGCTTCCCTTGCTTTCATGGACTGCACGCCACTGGATCCATTCCAATCTGACAACGCATCGGCAAAACGTCCCTTCAGTTGCAGACCTGTTGAATATCCCGACCGCCTCCGCGTTACAGAGAACGTCTCCTGGAAGGCGGCCGAGTGTTGATAGGATGTCTGGGGGCGTCGTTGCTGGGGGGAAAACCGACGCCTATGAGAGTCTGACGTCATGGACCAACTGTTGATCGACGTCGCGATGGAGTTTGGGGGCAGGGACGCCTCCGATTGCTGGTGTCTGTTGTGAGCTTTGGTTGTGCTAGAAAGTTATGTCAGGGTGGGAGAGAACGAGTTCATGGAAAGATTTTATAGTTGGTTTTAAAATTAATGGATTGCTGATTTGGTTGGAACAAAGTCTTCGCTAGCTGTAACTTATGTTGTTGCAGTGTACTTCGCCATTAGTTTAGAACTCTGATCGATTAAAATCCAATGTGAGAATGTAGGTTAATATACATCTTAGAACGATGTTACCGAAAAATGAAGAGTATTTCATTTCAGTTTAATTTTTCATTCTGATATGAGGAGAAACATCCATTTGTTCCCTCTAGTAAATAAAGCATGCCAGATAGGTCTTAAAATACAATTTATCAAAATCGGATTGTGCCTGCCACAAATTCCTACCTATAACCTACCTACCTATAAAGTTCAAGAAAAGCCACATAAGAAAATAATCCAAATGAGTTCTAAAGAAAACATTTTTGGTTTGAGAGTATAACAAAAACTAGGTTTTGTTATTTTTACATTCAAGTAGAAAAGCAAATCGCGATTTCGATAACTCATTATCTGAATAATTTCACAGCCAGCCACCCTAAACATCGCACCCGCGTCTGTCAAGAAGCAGTCACCTTCTCCGTATTAGTAACTTGCGCTAACTCATGTCACCCCACGGGGACCTGAGGGGGCACACTGCTAGTCAGAGCAGAAGATTAGTGGGTTATAGTTTACCCCAGTTTGGCGTAAGTATGTGTTCAGCGACATGCGAATGTGTCTCCGCCGAGAATGATGCTCGTTATGACGTACGACACGAACACGATACGTAGGATATAAGGAAATTCGAGATAAGCTGCAGAATAGTAGTGGCGTCGGGTCGTATCGTATCACTGTGTGGGAAGAGTAACAATGTGCAAAACCACCATTTACCGGTTAACTGGTTACAAGGAAGGAACTGTCGTTTAGTAAAGGGGAGAAAAATTATGACATATCTCAACTCTAAATGGTGGTTCTTCCTATGTTCTTATGGAACTTGTGGAGAAGAAGTAATTTTGTTTCTCACAGAATATCTGAATCAGAACGAATAAAATTGTTTAGTTTTCCCTCCTTTCTCATTTTCATACGAAAGATATTAAATGGGAAAAGCGATGACCATAATTGTAATTTAAGTGTTTATGAGTCAGATCTAAGAACTTATTCTTATTGATTCATCTCTAAATGGGAAAGCTATCAATTTTGAAATCAGTCTTTACAGAGATTTGAAGCATCTGAGAGGTTCTTAGAAATCAATTTAAACATGAGAAAGGAGTAACAAACCACGACCCTCAGTTCCCAGTACCCATTTTAACGCCACTGGAAAATCTGTGGCAGGATCAGGCTGCGTTGTTGCCTTGCTAGTATCCCGTTCAAATATCCTCGTAACCTTACCTCTAATTGGAAAGACTCGACGACGACAAAATACAAGGAAAAAACGAACATAAAACCAGTAAGTCATCGAGATGAGAGATTTTCCGGCTACGGTATTTCTTCGCTTTGCACTTATCGATTGTGAATCGCCTTTCGTCGGCTGCACAGCTTCAGGAACTGGGTCAAAAATGTCCCAAACGTGTAATCCTCCATCACTGGCAAGGGATTGATATCTTTGAAACTTGAAATTATTTGATGTTCGTGAAAGGCATGTCCTCTTTTCTATGTCTGGTACTACATGCGATGCGACCAAGACTTATGTGCAAAAGGAACTATTCACAAGAGTACACCACTTTTTTGTCACTCTGCACTAGATTCAGTAGCGACTTCACAGAGTAATACCTGTCCATATCGTAACAAAAAGCGACTTTTTAAAAGACTTTAGTATATAGTCACAACTTGTATAGAGCACTTGACAGATGATTAATTTCAAATCTTCTGCACTTTAAAATTCCAAATGTGCGAAGGGTTCAGCTTAAATTTGAGTCAGTTTTCAATTTCCACCTTTCCAATTTGCAGATTTGCCTCGCACTTGCCATTCGAGTGTCATTCTACCCTTCGGTGCTATTCGAAATGTGAACTTGCGTCGCATTAACGAGCAAATCGGATTGCAGAGCGGGCGGCTCACAATTGCAAATAGCACGTGCTCATGCTAGCTGCAAAATCTCACTTCTTTTTTTCGCAATTCAGCAATTAGTTTCCTATTTCACCGACGCGGAATTGGAAAATAGCTACATGATCTATTTCAAATTACATCCGTTGCTTCAGTGGTATATTATATTTCATACTTACTGTCACCACTGCTCTCGCATTTAATGAGCATTAAACTTGGCTTTTTAAACTAGATAAAAATCTGAGCACACTAAACTATAGTCATTAGCGCAGTAAATGGAGTTTGTGCTAATCGTTTTGTCACCAATAAAGTGGCAGCTTTTCACCGAGTCTAAGTGAAACAGTTAGCGAACGAACGTCGAAAGACATGGCCAGATTGGGCCCGGTTTTCCTGCTTCTAGCCGCGCTAGGGATTTCCTCGTCAGCCGAAGGGATTTCCGGTTCGCCTGGTAAGCTGGTCCAAAGTTATCGTCTGTGTATCGGCAATGTGTCAATACGATGTGCCCATGTTTCTTTTCTAACTGTAGAAGGCCATGAAAACCAGTGAGTAATATTTTGTAGGCAACTCAATACAATACAGTACTAACAGCTTACAGGAACGTACTGCGCTTGAAGATTGAGATTGATATCGAAACCATATTCCCAAATGATTAGGTGCAGTGACAGCACAACTAGCTTTTGGCAATTTTATTTCAATTTTCAAAAACGAGATTTTTTGTTATGTATGGTATTTGGATGCCAAAACAACAAGAAGTATTATTGGTCTACTAGTACATCCTTTCTGCCTTTCAGCCAAACTACCGGCGAGTAAATCAATATATCGGTATAATTTAGAATGATTGAACAAATCAAAAGCCTCAATAAATGTGATCTTCAAGAGCCAATATTGAGTTTCCTTGTTTTCCAGCCGATGCTATCACGATTGGAGTTCAAACTGGCGAGAGAATCCACGAACTAGGCCACGACTGGAGGAAGCGGGAAGTCAGGCGATCCAATCAGGACGATCAGGAAGTGGACGAGGAAAGTAAGCAGACTTTCACACTGGCAGGCCAATTCGCAGAAAACCCGAATGCAGCCAGTAAAAATGATGGCAACAGGCTGGGAACTCACACTGAGGATAATAGCCCGCGACGCAACGGATTTGGCGCTGAAATGTCAGTTAGGAGACGCCGCTCGTTAGAGGACGGAAATATGGCTCCCTCTATGTCTCTCGCGGAAAAGAGTTTCTATGATTTCGACGCCGCTGACAAGGAACCACAGTTTTTGAAGAGAAGTCATGGCCGTGACCTTGGTCTTTTCGGTGCTTACCAGAGACTCGTGCTTAGCAAAAGCCTGTTCGAGCGAAGCCAGCCGATTGAAGTTAAGCAGATGGTGATGGCTTACAGTGAGGAGACGGGGAGCAAACGAATGGGAAAACAAGCAGATCGGAAGAGACCTAAAAGTCAAAAGACTCCAGGTAAAAACCCGGGATTCTCCAGAAAGGTGGAGGCGAGTTCAAAAGACACGATATCCAATATCCACTTGAGGTCAACATCGGAAAGTGCTCGAGATTCCACAGCCCGAGTAAAGCGACAGGCTCCCGGTACACAGACCCTACACACACAACAGCGTCTGCACGGCCATGTCCACGTAGATGCTAGCTGCTTTCACCGTCGCAGACCCCGATCCACCACCACTACCATGAAGACCACCACCATGGTCACCACTAGCAAACCCAACGAAGACGCTGAAACCTTAGATGAAGATTATGACGACGAGAACGGCGGTGACCTGGCGGCTCTGGCCAAGAACCGGACGGCGCGATCGGCGCCACTACTAAGCTGCTACCCGTCATACAACGTCGCGCCACCACGGACCTCACAGAGGAGGCAGCAAGGGGGCGGGGGCTCAGATAAGGTAGACTCCATTAAAGCAATAGTCTCAGAGATTTTGGCGACTATTCGGGCTGCGGCCGGGGCAATCGGAAGTGGTGGAGGTGGTGGGGCCGCTGGAAGCGGAGCGGCCCCTGTAAGCGGGGGCACAAGAGGGGTTGGAACAGGAGGCGCTGATCAAGGTGGTTTAGGTGGAGGGGCCGGAACAGCAGGTGGTTCGGCAGGTGGAGGGACTGGAGGTGGCGTAGGAGCTGGAGGTGGTGTAGGAGCTGGAGGTGGTGCCGGGGGCGGTGGAGCAGGTGGCAATGGTGCGGGTAATGGGGGTGGAAACATCGGAACCCCCACGCGAACTAGGACCAGGGGCAGGAGGCAGATTGGTAAAAGTGTAAGACTGCGCAGGGAGGCTCGTGATGACAAAGAGAGTGACCGTGGGGTAAGGAGGCGAAGTAACCATGGAGGTGATGATAAGGAGGATGTTGGCCACGGTGGAGGCGGCAGGGAAGGTTCCAGGGGTCCAGAATGGTTTGGAGGACAGTTGCGCCCAAGGGGGCAAGATCGCGACGGTGAAATGGGCTTTAGAGAAGGGGTTTTGAGAGGGCGAGAAGGCAAAAAGAGATCAGAAAGCGGGATGCTAGACATGGAACAGGTAGACCAATATTTCCGTCACCGACCAACTGAAACTGACGGCAACGACGGCTTCTTCAAGAGAATGTGGAAGAAGGCGAAAAACTTTTTCGTAGGTGGCAAAAAATCTGAAACGGGAAATGTAAATGGTAATAGCACAGCCTCGGAGAAGCAGGCAACGAATACTCCAGCGAGAATTAAACGCGGAGTCATTGACTTGATTCACAAGGTTAAAGATAAGGTAATTGAGAAAGTTAACCGGACCGGTTTAAATCTTGGGGCAATAAAAAACCTCCACCAGTCTGGAGAAGCAATATTTTCAGCCCGGTTTGACGTCGTCGCCGAGAGCGACGCATGCGCGGCTGGCGCGGCGCAAGCAAATAGAGAGGTAAACGACATAGAAGAGAACAATGAGGAAAATTCCAATACTTTCTCGGAGCCGGGAGGAATCGACGCTGGACTCAGACAAAAGAGGAGCGCCGTGGAGCTGGGAGATAAGATACAAGGATGGCTGCAGTCAAAGATGAGCGAGAGTCTGGAGGGTAATGTCCAGAGTCAAAGAAAAAGTGAAGACAATAAAGGTTTGAAGGAAATTTTGAGAAAGATTAGTGATTTGGCAAAGAATGTGAGCGAGGATGGTATAAGGGAGATAGTGAAGGCTGGTGCTGGGATAGCGGAGATGGCCAGAGGCTTGGCGACAAATGCTACGGAGAAAATTTCGGGGAAACGTGGGAAGAAAACTAGAGATCGAGAAGTGGAGCTGGCCACGTAATTACGTCTTTTCTTATTATTTTAGCTGCTGCCTGTTATAGCAAGAAATGAGTAATTCTACAAATAAAAAATGTTATAACAGTTACATTTTCCCATGAAATATATTTTCCTGAATGTCAGTCTATTTTCGGTACCCGATATGTATATTGCCAAATACTCAAACTAATGAACTTAAAAAATACAAAAATCAGTTCTCTGTATTGAAAACACGCACATACTATTTTTCCTTTCCTAGAACTGCAGCTGTCGAGTCCCAGCGTCACAAATCAATGCTGCTATGTGCTAATATGTCGCCATGTTTTTTCCCAACTTTCATCTCGTTACGGCCATCGCGACTCTTTGTTTCCCTTCAGTTCGGCTCCCAATCAGCACTGATTCATTCCACGAAGAACCGAAACAGACAATGGGATAATTCTGTGCTATCTGCCCCCTGTATAAAGCGCCACGCTGTGATGAGTGAGCGACGCAGTGGCGTGCGGTGGGTTTTCCACTGGTGGAGGCAACATTAGTAAGTTTTGAAACCACACATAGCGCCCGAAGGGAGAATATAAACATTGGGATAGCTGGCGGCGCTAGTTTGCACCATGGGTATTTGCACGGAATTGCTTAAAATGCAATGTTTACATGCGTCGACGGGCAAATTGTGCGCTTTCGAAACATACAATTATGCACATTCGGTGCAATGGCACTAGTTTGCCAAGACAGCAGTGCTTCCCTTGCTTCTATGGACTGCACGCCACTGGTGTGACGATGGGGTGGTTGGGTGTGGGGTGGCTCCTTTCCCGAATGATCTGCCCAGGGACAAACGAGAATGATAAATTGTGTGTGCACTTTGTCGTCGCCGGGCGAGGAAGTGCCCCTGGCAACACGTCCTATTTAAATGAAAACCTTCAAAACTTTGTGTTTATACTTCCCGTTGTATGGACACATAACAAATGACGTCGTGGGAAATGGGAAAAATGTGTGGCCTCGTGTATGACATGGCAATAGGCAATGCTTTTCGGTTGTTGTTGTTGTTGTTTTTGTTGTTGTGACGTGTGGCGAGGCTGTGTGTGGATTGATTTTGCTGCAAATGTCGGTAACGTTGGTGTTGACTTGATACCATTATTCGTTTACAGAGGCATGTGGTGACGTTTATGACATTGCTCAAGTTACTAAGATCGATCGTTTTTCTGTACAGGTTTTTTTCTCTCTCCGGTATGTGTTTGTGAGTTTTCGGATGCACTCAGCGTAGATTAATCTTTGGGAAATAAGAAGATCTGAATTACGACTACTCGATAGTAAGGGTGTACAGAGGAAAGAAGTTTTTCAAAGAAATTTATAAATCGCTTTTATACTGCGTAAAGTCCGCTGACATCTTATAGCTTTTTGTCAGAGATACCTACACCGCGTAAAACAGGCTCATGATGTTAAATTGAAATAAATTTGCCTTTGTTATTCGTGGAGTCATGGAACAACGCGAAAGCCAATCTCTTTAGAGCGATGGCTTCGCCCCTGTCTTATATTTATGAAATAAAATCGACAGAACAGGCCGGCACCATGGAAACAGTGCATGGAACAACTGCCGCTGGGTGCTTTTGAATATAAACAGGGCAAGAGGTGGCAAGGGCTAGGCTTGTCCTCAGGAAATACCAACACTTCCTTTCACGCTGAGAAGATGCATTGAGTTGAGAATTGCATTTCCCACTGCTGCTTGACATAATTCTAGACTTGGCATTGCGAACATTTTAATGTTCAAAAAATGCTTTTCAATGTAGCTTCGAGGTAGACAGGAGTTTATTCGGAGATTGAATTAAAGATTTTAGAAGAATATAGATTATAAAAGATACAAGTCCGTTCTCCTTCTTTAAAGGCTATAATGAGACTAGATGGACAGCGAATTAATATATGTCGCAATACCCAATGATGCAATTGAAATCTCAATCACTTAAAGCAGCTCCGTGACCCATGCAATGAAATTTAAGACAAGCAATTATTTCGTTGCGATGCCAGCATAGTCCACTAAAACTCTGAAGAGCCAACGAACAAAACACCCATTTCTTATCTAGTACACTTTAGATCGTAGATAATCACTAACAGCTCGTTACGCCGCCCCGGAAAATGGAGCAGAGGTGCGATAAAAGAAGACAACGACGGCGTCGGCGGCGTCGGCGTCGTCGGCGTCGCATTGTTTTAGGTCCATGGCTTTAATTAGCGCGATAATCACGTGTGTTAATTGGGGCTGCAGTACTTACTTCTGTGCGCCTTATCCGAGGGATCTCGACGCAAGACGACGCGTCGCTTTGGCCCCGGTCGTGAATCTGCAAGGAACAGAATGTGCGTAGTCAGTTCTTTGATCACGGGGGTGGTGTGAGGGGCCGCAGTTTTGGAGTTTCGGGGGTGGAGTTTCGGGGGTCGGCTTGAACTTTGGATTTGATGTGGTTATGAATGGCAACGATAAGTTGGATGGCATTGTTTTGTTTTGTGTAAGGGGTGCTAATCTAGCTTTGATTGTTACTAGCGGAGTTGACGTGGAAGGTGCTCCCAATGGCATTGGGTAAGTCTGAACTCCATCTGAATTTTTGCTGCATTTTTGAGAATGCACCGTCGTATAAAGTGGACCACCAAAATACATTTAAAAGTTCTTAAATCTTGTCTAAGTTAGATAGTTTGAATTTAAATGGTGAACAAGTCACGTGTGACTTGCATATGCTATCATATGTCGGGGAAGAAATAAAAGGGAGTTTCTCTCGCAAATTTAGGCATGTGCAAGGAGGAAGCGTACGGAGACTCCTTAGAATAATAACCAAGTCAACAGGTCCCGGAAAAGAAGCAATGTACTATTCTATTTAAGAGCATTCAGAAGTGTTTAGGAGTTTTCTTGTTTGCAGCCTGAGCAATCGTCTCAGGGCACATGCACTTAATGAGATTGAAGCGCAGCGAAGGTAATCCAAAATGTCGAGCTCTTTTGGTTTTGGCTGTATTATGAAGGTACGTACGCATAATATCCCACTTGTTTGAATGTAGGTACTAAATATTCATTGCATCTTCACTGAGGGAGTACTGAGTGTACACTGGCGCATGACAATCGAATTCTCCACAAAGTTTATTAGTAGATGAAACTCACTGAAGTTGATGTCAGAGTCGACGTCGTGAATGACGATCTTGATGGCCTCCCCGTCGACCGACGCCTGGCGTCGCGGCGCGTCGTTGAGCTCCTCGAGGGCGCGGGGGGCGACAGCCGCAGGGCGCCCTGTGATCGGGGGCGTCGCGGGGAGAGCGCGGTTGCCCATGTCCGGTCTGCCGGGAAAAAATGGGACATAAAATGACATTACTGATCTGGAGAGTAGGCTTCGCGAACGCGATTGTAGTTGCGTTGTACGAAGAACGTAGCGATGCTTTAACGCGGGCGTGGTAGCAACACGAAGGCAAACGCCAAGAGTATATTTACGGCCAGAAATCAATCTAATCAGAACACTACTGTATACAAGCAAAATCACATGACTTTAAAAGTCGTTTGAATTTTCGAAAACTTTTCGCTGAAAAATGTAAGATAGTCGAATCAACAATTTGACTACCGGAATCACCGTTTTATTTTTAAGTTTTCATTTTTCTAACAAACCCCTGGCTGCAACGTAAGCTGGTATTCCTTGTCCCGAGTGGTACACTACAGGTTGACTTACAATGCGGATCCACGGCGTCGCTGACGTCGATCGTCTTCGACGCCGAGCGCCGGTGACGCGTTGCCGCCCTCGGGGGATAACGGCGACGTCGACGACCCATCGAAGCCTGCTGCAATCACACGTGGCAATCAGACGCGCACAAAATAAAGGTGCGAGGAACAGCAGTGCGCCACTGTAGATCAAGTATTGATATTCAGTACCCTGGACGACAAGCGGGTACAACGCTGGCTTTGGGATGATTTAGGTTCCTCGACAGAAACCGGCTCCACTTCGCGAGTGTCTGGGTCGGGTCGGAACGTCGGTTGGTGTGCTGGATTTATGTCGTCTCGGGTAAAACGGCTGGATATGCAAGATGAAGAAAGGTTTATGGAGCTTTGGGATTGGGTGGTTTTGTGTATTCATTGTCTGGGACATTGGGTTTGGAAGGTTATCATAGATTTTGAATGTTAAAGGGCGGGAGGTTTTGATGTATGATTTGTATATATGTAAAACTGATCAGTGGTATTTATATAGTCGATGCGTTGTTATTGCTGATGTTTACTATATGCTACAATTAGCTTGTCCATATAATTAATGTCATTTGATGCTAAAATTCTCTTGTTTGGTCTGTAATTTTGACACGAATGGTACTTTTTTAATTTGGGGAAATTACTTGTCACCGTTGTCAAATTTTCTGTGGCATGCATTAACTGTAAAAAAAACGGCACGGAGTGATTTCTGTATAGACTTTAATATACTTCCACAAGATCAGACATGCGGATTTTTTTTAGAGATCAACCATGCAAATGTTGGCTGTCAATACGAAAATACAATTTCAAAGGACTGATTTACTTGCAAGCTTTAACTGCTTGGTTTACTACAAATTAGATCAGGAAGGATGAAAACATTTTTCTCAGTTCTTTATTACCGGGCTACGCATTTCGGTTGAAAATGTTTTTTTTATAATTGCTTTAAAAAATAATGTTCAACTTTTTTAAAACCCTGGTTCGTTAGGCTTTTATAATTATTTTTTAGTTCATCAATTCAATTTCGAAATTGCTTGATCTTTTCCTTAATCTAGTCTAGTAATTTATCTTGCGGCTCTCGAGTATATATCGCTAAGGGACCCGCGAGCACCCGGATTATTTTTGCAGAGCTGAAAAGAAACCGGCTTAAGCCGGAATGAGATTTTTTACAAACTCATAAATATGTACGCAAAATAAGCAAAAGCTTCAAATATTATCATGTAATAAACTTGACAATATCACCTATTTTCTTTTAAAATAACTAATCGTTAAGTGTAAAGCGTTTCTTGAGCGTACCAAGTAAAATAATGTAGTGTCTACTTGCTCCATATGCTCCATATGCTTATAGAGACTCGATGAAATTTTAACCGTCGCTACGGTCGCTTTTCAGACTAGTACGTAGATTTATGCAGCGGTCGTCTACGTACTATCCAATTACTTGGACTAGACATCGTTAATGCAATCGACATCGAATACAAATGCATCTACTAAACATGATTGTAATTAACCTAGATAAAGGACACCCTATTCTAGTCTCAGGAACTGTCATGTTCAACAGAATGGCTAATATCTGACCTGGCTGTGCTGTGTTGAATTGTCCTTGAGTGGCAGTGGCGTTGTTACAATGACCTTCATAAGTCAAGACAGTTGTAAAACAGGAAAAATTATGTAACTTCTAGCTACTCAGCTACTTCAGCTACTTGGATATGCCGTAGGTCGGCATTTTTAGGGTGAGATTTGATTACTATACAGCAAAAAATACAGTTAATTTCGGGGATTTGTCCCTGAACGAATTCAGAGTGCTTTACCACCCCTTTTATCGGGCTATGAAAAAAAAAAAATCAGTTGAGATTTGACTCATAATTAAAAATGTATTGCCAGTTAATAGCATTCATAATTTAAGAATTCAGCTAAGTCCACACTCTATATAAATGATACTGATTCATCTTTTTCCTAATCGTAGAGAACTAACCTTAATATAATCTTACATCTTAAGCAGATTCTAACGTTACCATGCTTGTACCTCCTAAACATATTGCTCTTTGTAAAGGACA
>LVVV01432246.1:0-14917 GCA_001676325.1 Amphinemura sulcicollis
CCACCGTGCAATAAATGTACATTGTAAGAAGAATAAAAACAATTACAATTACAATTACAAAGTACAAAGTATCCACGTCCCAGTTGAACTCGCCACCGAAATCCTAATTAGTTGGCAACTCTTAGTACATCACAGTATTTCTGGTTGCATAACACTCAAAGAAAACTCTTCTCTCAAAACTGTTTGCTCTATTGCTATTAATTCAAGATTTTGTTCGATAAGCCAAGCATTAATTAATTTCTTGTATGAGTCATACTCTACACTTCAAACATATTATTGATAGCAGAGCAGAACCTATCCCAATATTTTTCAAATGACAAGTTTGAGTTTCGCGGTTAAATAATCGCTCAAATGTAAATAGATTTGTTCATGGCAAAGCAGGAAAATATTGTTGCAAATTAGCTTCAGGCGATAAGAATTATTTGAACTATTTATAAACAGCACGTCACTTGCGGTTTATTTTCCAATTCTTAGTCAAATTTACGGTTGTTTTGAGTTTCAAATAAGGGGGAGGTGGCTGGGAATTCTGACGTTTCTCGGTCAGAGGTACACACACAACACGGAAGGAAAAATACTGAAGAGGCAGAGTTCCGATTTGGTCCTGACATTTCACAATCATTTGGTTAAGTAATTATTTATTTGACTCTTATTGGCATTTCACAAGAAATGGCATGCTTTTTGGAGAAGAAGAACGAGACCTCGATTTCAATACCAGAAGTGAAGCAAAGTGACAAATACACTGTCTACTGCATTTTTGTTCGAATTGGAGAATATTGCTGGATGGTGAACCACCGATACAGTGAATTTGACGAATTACATGAGAAACTAGTATCCGATCATGGTTTACAAAAGGACACGCTTCCCCCAAAGAAAGTTATTGGGAATCGTGACCCTGCCTTCATTGAAGAACGCAGGATGGGCCTCGAAACTTATCTTCGAAACACTGTGAACTTTCTCCAGCGAACAATACCAAGGGAGCTGGCGCTCTTCTTGGACTTCCACCACTATGAGATATTATTCCTGCTCCAGAATTTGGCGTTAAAATTCTTTATTGAAGGCGACACATTGCTAACATCATCAAGAAATCACACTTTCACACCGCTCGAGCTTCATGCGATTAGTGAACGTATCAAACAACCTTGCCCACCGCTTGAAATAATTGATAAAAGGCTGGATTTTAGTCATGTGCTTGATTTTTGCTGTCAGCTGACTAGTGTATCAGTTAGGGGAGATATTGATGTGGTTAAAACTAGTAATATTACCCCAAATAATCTTACGTTTGAGTTATCAGCATTTAAATCTGCGGAAAGTTTGACGCTATTAGGTGTGTGCGTAGAAAAAATATACAATGCTGCAACATTACGAGACACAGTTGTTATTCTTAGCGTTCACTATTCGAATTTAAAGAAAATCGTTCAAATGTTACTCTGTGACGACGTTCATAAAGACGTGTCTAACGCAGGAGAACGTCGCGTATGGAACAAAATTCTAGAAGCTAATTTTGGATACAACATCATAGAATCATTGGATGAATCAGTTAAGCTTATGCCAAATATTCAAATACTGCACCTGAACAATAACAAATTATATGCCTTGAACAATTTGACATCACTGCCACATTTATCGCATCTTAATTTGTCAGCTAACTGTTTTGAGAGAATAGACGACCTTCATACCAAAGTAGGAAATATAATCTCAATTAATTTATCTGAGAATGTTATTACGTCGCTAGCTGGTTTCTCAAAATTGTATTCTCTGGAGAGCCTGGATCTCAGCTTGAACAAAATTGCCGACATCACAGAAGTAAAGCATATTACTCGGCTGCCCTGTCTTGAAAATTTAATCCTGACAGGCAATCCTGTCACAACCGTCCTAGATTATCGTGTGAAGGTGCTTGAATACTTTGGGAGCCGTTCCTCAGAAATTTGTCTTGATAATGAAAAGTCTACACAAAAAGAGCTGGATACTGTTGCGGTCCTACAGGCATTGAGGATAGTTAGGGAAGGAAAGACCCCTACGTTTGGATCTGATGCCCCTGTATTTCCGTGAATACTTTCAATTTGGGCCAGGTTCTGCAAGACTTTTTAAATAATAATGTATTACCTGTCTGTATTACCCGTTATTTATACTGCATAAATAACACATGTTATTACTGTAAACCATGTACATAAAATATATGCTTGTTATAATTGTTATACATGTACGTACCAATGCTGAGAATCGCAACCAAATCATTTTAGTGGCTGCTAATATTTATTCACCTTACATTACCTATTTTGTATTGTGATAAAGATAAAAAAAATGACTGAATAAATATTTTTCAATGGAAATACCTAACGTAATAATATCAGTACAAACTTTGTAGTAGGGTTGATATTTCCATGATTCTCGTTTTATTCGACAGGACCAGGAGTAGACTATGTGATGGCATCGGGTTTCCTCTCCTTCCTGCTAGGCTAGGTTAGGTTTATCATCATCCCTGTCGTCACCCACTCATTCACAGATGCCATTTAGACTTGTGCCACTGGACCCATTGTCAATACAGTGCGAAGTTAAACCCCACTGATAAAACGATCAATCAACTAGCACCCGATGTAATTGTTCGTTTGTTCCGTCCCATTATCTTGCCAACTTCGCAGACTGGTACAAACGCATATTCAAAATGTTGGTAGGTTAACAAAAAGTCATATTGAAAATCTATACTCTGATACTTCCTTCCTCAGTGTCCGCGAGTTGTGTAATTACTATTTTTCTCCTTCACCTTACGCGTAACCAGTTTTTCGGCAAGCTTTCCAACGTTAAATCAAGAAAGTTCTAATTGAGAAATGTGGAAAAAATTTCACTTTTACCAGAAAAAGTCACTAGTGCATTTTCTGTTTGTGCTTTACTGGTCAAACTCTTGCTCTGACTTAGACCAAATTTTCAGGGAACATTTTTGTATTCTCAACTTGGACCCATTAAATCATCCAAATAAATTTTTTACAATTTGATTTTTATGAAGTGTGAATATTGCAAATATTCAATTCTATCGTAATGATATCGCCATTCCAAAAACTTGTGGAGTAAAAGCCTTACATATCATCTTTGACACATTTTTAATTAAGTTTCCAGCCTTGGGCAATATTTTAAAACAACAACATCAATAATGAAATGATATCAACAATAACACTAGCGCTAGCATCAAAATAAATAATTTTAAATAATCGGCTTACGTCTAACACCTGCCTACTTACATTCCTAAATATGAATGACATAAACTTAACAATCTGTAATCACACTCACTAATTATCATTTGGCTTCTTCATTCATACGCTATGTGCGTACTATCAAGAGTCGAAAGGTATTGCTCACTTGTGGAAATAAAGGGTGCCTCAGGCTCAACGGGATGGCATGCTCATACGCCAAGCTTTGATCGCAACGATTGTTGGCCACCCAACAGCATGAGTGCCGGCTCTTCTAACATTTCCCTGACAACATCCAAGAAATTGGCTGCGTCAAACTCGTCAATTGCTCTCCGATCATATGATAGAGTGACTGTTATCAGCGTTGTGGACTTGCCATTTGTGTCTGGAAATGAAAAGTGGGGTTATAAGGTGTCTTGATAAATTGACATGGCCAGATGGTTGTCAGTTTATTGCCTTGAAAATTAAAAATTCGGCTGAAATTGTTATCTATCAAACAATGTCATAAGCCACAAGATTACAATAAGAAAACTTCCGACTGTGTTGCAAATATATAATTTTGGATAGCACAAGAAATGTATTTTTATAACTTTTTCTTTACTGCTTACAGCTTGCTACTATTGGGCAGTTAGTGGATTTAGGGAAGCACAAGGCATTGGATATTTGAAGGGTAAACTTTTCAACTATTTGTTTTAATTCATACCTAGGCTCGGTTGGCCACCACCGATGGCCAGAATACCACACTGCGGAGGATTGATTATTGCGCTGAATTCGTTCACTCCAAACATACCCAGGTTGGAGATGCTGTAGAATAAACAAACAATTTACTTTTCCATGTTGGTAAATACCTACAGCCCATGGAAAAAGTGAGAGATTTCTTGGAGGGGATGTCAGGAGAAATGTACAGAAAATATTTTTAAAACCATCGAAAAAATCTTTTACAGTCAATTCTCCAACCACAAACCACCTATGGTATCAAGGCAAGGTCTTTTAACGGAGATTGTAAAACCTTGCAAAACAAGTTTTACAATTCATTCCCAGTTACTAGCCAATTTTAACCTTCTAAAAAGTACTTACGTGAAACTGCCTCCCTGGAACTCATGTAGCTGCAACTTTCCTTCTCTTGCTTTTGCAGCCAATGCTTTTACGGTCGAGGATATCTCTTCGAGTCCTTTACTCGCAGCGTCTTTTACAATTGGGGTTATCAGCCCAGTTGGAGTCGATACCGCCACTGAAATATCTATGGCTTGAGCGGCGACGGCTTTGTCGTTGACCCACAAAGTGTTCATTTCCGGACACCTTTGCAATGCGGCTGCTACCGCTTTGATGATGAAATCATTCACAGATACAGCAATTCCCTCAGATTTTAGTTGCTTTCGCATCGCCGTAATCTTGTCCACGTTGCAGTTTATGTTTCCATAAGAGTGGGGTATGCTGGTCTATAAATGAATTCCACAATTAGTTACAAATTATATCAAATAGATGTTTGCAGATTTTTTTTTAATTGTACCAAGGTACCAGGAAAGCATTGGAATTCTTATGAGCCGATCAGTTCTCACAGATACTTAAAAAATGGGAAATGGCAGTGGCACCATTTTGAAGTCAAAAGATTTCCTTCATCCAATAACATTCCAGCAGTACCTTTGATTCAGTTAGACGTTTCGCAATAGTTCTCCTCATTCCAGAAACTTCAATATCAGAGAAACCTTTCCCAGCTTTTTTCACCACTGCCGGTTTTCCATCAGCCTTTGCAGCTTGTGACGTTGATGCAACCTTTGTTGGCAGTGGTACTGCCTTCAATGGAACCGGCTTTAACTTATTTGCTTCGATGTACTTTAGGACATCAGACTTCAGAAGCTTGTTTCTGTTTCCTGACGGTGTGACTTTTTCTGGATTAAAACTGTACTGTTCCAAAAGATATCTAACTGCTGGTCCAAAACTCCTGCAAAACCCAAAAATTTGGAGTAAAACTTGACTGTTTCATGCTCTCTTACTCCTAGGCATTGACTCATTTGCATTTTCAAATAGGTAATCATTTAGACTAACAGGTACGTTGAGGGTCTTGGGGCATTCTGAGATGGTGATTCATCCCCACTGGATGAGCTAGAACTTGATGAACTTGATCCTGATGACTCCGGAATTTCCACAGACTTCCAATCTTCACCTTCAGCTACCATGAGCGCAATCAGCGAGCCGACTTTCACATCCTTAGTGTCTGCAGGCACCTGTGGCAGTAATGTTTGTCCAAGTCCTATTAGGTTATCATATCAAATAAAAATTTCTTATGCATAAATAACTGAGTTTAACCTTGACGCACGTAAAATTAAAAATTCAAGGTCAAACTCCAAAAACCCCGAAATATGACAAACACTTGTACGTTTTCTTTTAAAAAAAAAAGCACAAAACACCAATTCAAGCCCGGAAATTCTAACAAAATGCAAAAAATCTCCGGCCTCCAACAAAAAAAACCACGCCGCCATACTGCCCGTCAAGAATACCATCCGAATGCACAACTCCTGGCATCGACAACATTCACCTAGCATCGTCGCACTTGCCGGCAACTCAGTGCCCAACTCCCGGCATCGACGTCCATTAACGACGTCCCCACTCGACTAATCCATTAAAAAATATCCCCAACAGTTGGTACCACCCCACTTTGCCAATCAGCTGTCACAAAGCGACCATTTCAACCTGTCAAGTCACGAAAAATCAGAAACTTCGGAGAGCGCAAACAAGGAAAATATTCACTATACCTCTCCTCCCCCTAACCATATCGACTCAAAATTTTCCAAGGAATCCAAATCCACCACTATCAAGGGGATCTGGTACGTATTAGCCTTGTCACGCTATAATTCAGAATTACCAAAATCTTATCTCACCAAAATTTTTGCTAGAATTCCCTCCTCTTCAGTCTCAAAGGACATTATTGCTTTATCCGTTTGAATCTCACAGAGGGCATCTCCTGGTGCTATCTTGTCACCTTCCTTCTTTAACCACTTGACAATGGTTCCTTCGGACATGGTTGGCGAAAGTGACGGCATTTTTAATTCTTGCCCCACAACTGAAACATAATGTTTCTTTATCAAAGGTCGTATTTGCAAACAAGAACAGGTAGTAGTACAAAGTAGACACTGCACTAACCGTCGAACATTTTCGGATATTCAATAGGAAATAGTAGACCTCAAAATATCAGCAGCCAGAAAAAAACTTACCATAAAGTAGGCTTGAGTTGTGAAAACATAATGGATGTTTCGCTTTAAAATTATTTGTTCCCAATAATAATGTTTTAACGTATTTCTGAGAGAAATTGCATATTCTGACCCTCATAACGGAGGCCATGTTGGATGGCCTGAGCCCACTGCCTTCAAACCTCTTTCAATTGGCAAACAGCTGTTTTTGCTTAGAAGGCGTTACAAGCTTAAGTGCACAAAATATAATAAAGTACTTCTGAGGCAAACCAGCAATAATTAAGAAAAATGATGGCAATGCGGCGATTGAAGTTATCTGGTTACATTTTCGGGAAAGTGAGTAGTACAGATTAATATTTTTTGCTTAAATTTTCAACTGGGCTGTGAGCATTTGAAATTTGGATGGAAATTCCAGAAAATGTGCATTACATAACTTTACCTATTTTAAGTAACAAAATTGTGATTTTTTCTTGTCACCAGATTGCCAGACAACAAAACCAGGCATTATTCACGGGTTTAGTCAGAAATTCAGATGGCAAAGATATGATCGACATGCCTGACAATACAGCTGTCACATTACCGATTCCGCCTTACGTAGAAAAGAGTGGCGAATCTTTAGATTTAAAGAAAGCAAGGTTAGTACCTTCTTTTCAATTACATTCTGATACTGTAGCAAGTATCATATTTTAACTACCTTTCATTAAGAATTTCTGGTAAATTCCTTCAGGCTACTTTACCAATCACGGAAGCGTGGGATGCTGGAGAATGGCCTCCTTCTCAGCAGCTTTGCAGCCAAATACCTCACGGACATGTCAATGGAACAAGTAAAACTCTACGACCGTTTGATCAATCTTCCGTCTAATGATTGGGATATTTATTATTGGGCTATTGGTAGGGTGGAGACTCCATCCGAATTTAATAATGAGATTATGAGTTTGTTAAAGGAGTTTGTCCAGAATAAAAGTGGTGAATCTAGGATTAGGCAGCCAGACTTGTACAATAAGGAACCAGCTGAGGACTTGTTCCGAAGGTCATAGATAAAGCGTACAGTCCATAATTTATTTGAAGATTTAGGGAAAAATATTATTGATCTGTAACTGTGGCCAGACTGATTGTGTTGTATTAAAACCAAATTGTCTAACGAAATTTCGTGCATTTTTACATTAACTTAGAACTTGTTATTACGTGTTATTTATTCATTTGTTAGCTGTACTGTACTGCAATAAATCATTTGAATGTGCAAAGTTTGTTCAAAGTCATTTTATTTTGTTCCTAGCCTCACAGAAGCTGCTTTTCTCTGCTTGACATCGACTGCTCCTACGATGCTTACCTTTGCTCATTCCTAGAATAAACTTATCTAGGAAGCAAATGTATTTATAAATAATAGTTCTTACACTAGCAAACCTTAGCGTGAAAGAACGTAATTTTCACTGGAGGTAGGCTAGTCACGTACACATATCAACGATCCAATAGGGGATATCCATATTGTGGCTAATCTTGATTGATCAACTTTGTTGAATTTGTTTGAATCGTCATTTATAAATTCACTTGGTTTTTGCTAGATTGATTTAAACTTTTAAAACTCATTCAAAATCATATATTACCCTACAGTATTATTTTAAATTCGGAAAAATGACCCGGGTGAACTCGGTTCTGTAGATGGCTACTCTAGCAAATAGCGCGACGATCGCGTCGGTGGGATATTTGAACTTATGGCACCATTCTCGACCAATACTATTTTCAACGCTGTCACAAAAATATAGCCTTGCGGCAGTAAGTGCTGAGTCGTTTTTGTGATGATGTTAAAATATTGCGTCTAAGCACTTTGAGATATTTTATGCAACAAACGGTCGATGAGTGCAGTGGTAGTTCGCGAAAGCGCAGTCATTATTTTGAGTCCGGGGCCAACCCAGTAGATGGATCAATACCCTCCAACAGCTGACTCGCGGGGGTGCCTGATTTCTAGGTTCACCTACTCGGCGTTGGCATTTCATTCGGGAGCTCAGTTATTTTTCTTCTTTCCATCAAGCCTACGAATGAATAACCGATAAACCTATGTTGTGAATAGTTTAGTAATCGATTCTGTGCATTCCAGCAGTATTGAAAATCTGTTGCGCCAACGGCATGCGTGAACTGTGATAAAACATTTGTTTGTTTATCTAACACTATCTAGTCTTTATACTCGTCATTTAGATGGCCCTTTGAACATATCAAAAAACAAATAACGCTCACATTTATTGCATTTTGACAATCACAATATAAAATTCTGTAAATAATCAAAATCGCGCGCTTCTGTGTAAGGATAGTGTGTAATTGGCATGTTGTCGAAGGACACCGCTTTACACAAGGCAGAAAACTGGGGAAGTGCCGCCTGTGAAGGAGTTAGCTTAAGAACACGTGGTTCGTAATAGGAGAGTGCTGGCTCGCGATAACTGTTTATCAGTCTCTTGTAAACACCGAAGCGATTGAGACCTCGCCGCCCGTAAAAAAACATGACGAACAACTCTTCGCCGACGCACATGCGAATATTGATAAAAGAAGAAAATCTAGAGGAAGGTGCCGTCAAAGTGCTTGAAACGATCAGACCGAAATGGAACCGAGATAATGTCAATTTCAAGGTTCGTAAGCATGGCTCTCTATGGATTCTCCATTACCTAGCTACCTGTGCACACAGTTTATGGACTTGGTAAATAAACAATAGATGGACATAGTAGGTATTCATCCATCTGACCTGCTGCTTATACTTGCTTAGTTAAAATGGTCTCATTGGAAATATGAATTTAAATTGCTAAAGCTGCTAAAAATTCATTAGTGCTGACGATGCCTTCAACGTCTTTATATTGTGTAAACATAATAGATAGAGTTTGTAAATTGCCTTTTTGTACCCGTTGTGCCTGCAAAATTCTTATAAGTAAAATGCATTCTTGCGCGTTAAATGATAATGCATTTGCAATAGCCGCGTATTAACATGCCAACTAAAATTGCCGCGGACGTTTAAAAGTTAAAGGCAAACGCACTTCTTGACGTATGCTAGCGTTTCTTATCAATTCCTATATCACAAGACACGGTTCCTTGACTTTACGAGGCATCTAAATCTCCAAGGCGCAACAGAAACCTCGCACAGCGGATCAGGGTTATCAATATGATAGCCACATGCACTATCTGATTGAGAAACAGTCGCGTATTTAACCACTAGAATTTGATTACAAATAAACTAAGGCTTCGCAAACGCAATATGAGTTGCGTTGTTAGATGAGCGTAGCGTTATTTGTGACGGATAAAATTTAAAGCTGAAAAGAGCAGCAAAGCGCACAAAAGAATGACGTCTCAAATAAAAGTCAGTTGAATTCAAAATTAATTCACACAATTATATTAGAACGGGTTGATGTCAAACTACTATTGCATAAAAGGAGGCCGTGGTTTAATTTGGCAAACATTATTTAGGGTCGTCAAGCAGTTTGTTTACAAAGCAACGGCTAAAATTCACTAAATAGTAATGGAAGATTTCGAATAAAAAGATAAAGAAAACAGGTTCCGTTCTAAAATCCTAAAAAACTGTTTTATTTTGATGTGATTTATATATTTGCAATTTTTGGCGGAAAAATATGAAGTACTTTTGGAGGTACAACTTGTTTTCGTAAATTTTGAATGACGTCAAAACCTCTTGACCGATTTCGCTAAAATCCGCGGCCAGTCTAAGCTGAGAACACAAAAATATGTGTTTAAAGTTTTGTCCAAATCGGTGCAGGCGTTTGGGCGCTAGAGCGCAAACAAACATATATACAAAAAAAAAAAAAAACACTTACAAGTGAATTTTTCAGGGGTAAGTGAAATTGGAGATTTCGCTCCGCTCGCTACGCTCATCAAAAACATTGCTTGTGAATTATTCACTTGCTTTCTCGTCTAACATTGAAATTCAGACGTCATCACAATAAAGTGTTCATGCCAGTATACGAACGAATTAGAACCATTTTTCCTTGCACCAATACACGCGGTGGTGGCAATATCAGGTGTTATGGACGCGTAATCTGTGCCTAGCGCCGCGGTCACGCCTCCTGTTTTAGCAGAAACAATACGACGTCACTCCGCGCTCGTGTTGCTAATCGAACATGAAATATTTTTCCTCGTTGCAAGGTCGTCTGTGATTTGCCGCTGGAATAATTGGTGTTGCCAATGCAAGTGCAACTAGGGTAAATGCACACTAATAAGAAGTGATTATAAGATACACACTATGATCATGCCCACGGGTCGTATTGCTTCTCTCGCTGCAAATGCAATTGGATTAAAATGTTAGACCCAAGCGATGGATAATGATATTTCTATTTTTAAACACAGATCGATGCAGCTTACAAAGATATCACGATAACAATTTAACATAGCAAGACAAATATATTTCAAAAACCGCGATGTCTTTATCTTAGTTTAATAGTTTGTTTCTATTTTATACTCTCTTCCCGATTGCAGTTATTCACTGATGGCTACACGAACAAACTGATGGGCTGCTACAACATGGATCATCCGGATGACGTGATTCTAATCAGAATCTACGGCCAAAACACCGATCTTATGATCGACCGTAAAGCAGAAACGAGAAACATTCGACTGCTCCACAATTACGGTTATGCTCCTAAGCTGTACGCGACTTTCAGCAACGGTCTGGCCTACGAGTACATGCCGGGTGATATTTTGAATGTGGACACGTGTAAAAGTCCCGAGGTGTTCCCGTTGATAGCGAACATGATGGCAAAAATCCATCGGGTGGAGTGCGAACCTAATGTGCCAAAAACGCCGTGCCTGTGGGAGAAATTGCAGCTGTTTCTGGATCTTGTGCCGAAAGCGTATGACGATACTGATAAACAGGCGAGGTTTGTTTAGGTTGATCTAAATTTAAAATTGTGCTCTAGACCTAGAGAGTATGCAAGTGTTTGGTTACTGGGTTCGCTAGCGGTTGCATACATAGCAACTCGGTTTGGCAACCGCATAAAACGATGCTGGAAAAACTATATTCTCAAAAGAACAACCTCTCTATTTTGTTCCCACTTGCTGATAGGCGTATTAACCTGTGTACTAACTGAATGAGTATACCTACTAACCTGAATTACAAAATATGATAGAAAGTGGATTTATGTATTACCTAAAACTAGAAAAGTTCCGAAGTTCCAAACGTATAAAATCCATTGCTATACATTTTTGATAACTTCGAAAACGGTCGGCCCTATGACGGGTCCTTCTTTAGAGCGTATTGCTATGGATTATCACAAAATGTAAACAACGAAAACAATGTTCCTATATTTTCATTTCAATTTCCACGATAAAGAGTTATGATTTAACCGAACAACACCCATAACCCAATTCTTTTTCCCGATTTCAGATTCTTGAAACTAATTCCTTCAAAGCACGAACTCGAGACCGAGGTGTCGTTACTGAGGACAAGACTGGGAAACACAGGCAGTCCAATTGTGTTCTGTCACAACGACTTACTATTAGCAAATATTATCTACGACAAGACGAAATCCTCTGTGAAATTCATTGATTACGAGTATGCAAATTACAATTATCAAGCTTACGACATTGGCAACCATTTTGCTGAGTTTGCAGGTATTGATAATTAGCAATAGTTAGCATTAATGCTAGCTATAACCATTCACGCATATTTAAACCATTAGACACATTTTTCGGAAGTGATTATTGCTAGATTTCAGTTCTGTTTTCTGGCACAGCAGATTAGACATCCACCACTATAAGTCAGGCAGATTTTGGAGTGATTGATTTGAATTCATTTAGGAGTAGGTACGAAATCTCGGTTCAGAGGTACAAACAGTACTGATGTACACACTATAGCGATGGATCCATAGACCTGCACTTTTATTCACAATTAATATTTTGGATTTAATTTTAGGAATGTCTGATGTCGACTTTTCGCGATTTCCATCCAGAGAGTTTCAGTTCAAGTGGCTGGAAGCTTATCTAGAAAGTTATCACGACGACTGCGAGGAGGTTACAGAACAAGAGATTCTAAGTCTGTACGTTCAAGTGAACCAATTTTCTTTGGTTACCCATCTGTTTTGGGGTATCTGGGCTTTGGTACAAGCCCAAAATTCGGATATCGATTTCGACTTCTTGAGGTAGGGCAGGGCGTGTTGCATTCGAATAAATTGAATTTAATTGTGAGGTCTTACGACGCTTATGCAGCTTTGTCATGTTGGTTTCATGCACGTTGGTATTTATGGGGCATGCTTATTTTTTTCAGGTTTTCATCTCTTCGGCTAGACGAGTACCATTTGAAGAAAGACGAGTTTCTATCGTTGAAAGCAAGTCTATGAAGCACTGTGCATTGATAAAGTGATATCACCCTCAGCCCAGTAGAGCTCCTATTTCATATTGCATAAGCATATTTTTTAAGCAATATTTTTGAGTGATTATTTTACGTATTCGTCCTATCATGTGTCGTTTGTGTTGATTCCTAGGTACTTATTTTTATGTTAAAATTTCATCATTTTTCAATAAAAAAATGCTCAACCGAGAAATTAAATGTTTATACTCTAGCTAAACATCTTTCACTCTGATTTAAACTAAATGTATGTAATTTCTATGTCGTTGAACTCGTGAGAAAGAATTTCTCACCGAACAGTTGTTGGAAACACCGGTTCTCTGAGATCACCAAAGTTAAGCAACATTGCGCTGGGTCAGGAATTGGATGGGTTACCACCATACACATGACCAGTTCTGTTTAGAATAGAGGCTGACAGGACTGAAGTATGTATGATAGTTTCACTCGCCTTGCTTATCAACCTCTCGACAGCATCGGATTAGCGGAGGAATCCTGCTGTTCGAGTCGTGTACCTACCGTCCTTTGGAAGAGACGCTAAGCTGGTGGTCCCCTTGGTGCTATTCGACAGGGGCAGGCTAAGTTCAGACGCCGGGTTTCCCCTCCTCCCTTCTATGTTAGGTTATTCCCTCATTCACCGACATTCATTCGTGCAACAGCAATAAATTCTTAATGGAGATATTTGAAATCTCCCCCCAAATTATCCGCCACCGCGGGACTTTCAGCAACTAGTATTGTTCCAACAGTCATCACAAGATGTCGCAGGCAACGGCTCTAGGAGGTCGGGCACTTTTAGGGGAGTGGGAAGTTCTTAAACGAAGGGCGGGAAGGAAGTTGCTGATAGCTATTTACTCAGAACAACAAATTAAATACGCGTGATTGACAAACGCATCTCCGACGAACATGGAACAAGTCGCCGATTATTCTACAATCAGGTAAGATGCATTGCGTTTTCTTTTTTAAAAATGTACCTACATTGTGCTTTAGTTTGCAACTGGCAATCAGAAATGTGATGGTTACCAAACCATAAAAATACAATAATGATTATAAAATAAAAGAGAGCGGTTGTTCGTGTGATGCATGATTATGAACACCGTCTATGATTTTGTGTTATCAGAACAAATAATCCATTGTTTTCTTATAGTCAACAGTTTAAATAAGCATGTACGGCACCCAAACGAACCAAGAGTTAAAATTGGAACTTCTTCCACTATGCAAATAATTGTTTTCGTGGATCACTCTACCAACACAGGTCACCACCCATTACCATCGTCAGACTCAGATGACCGCTGGACATTAATGTCATCGCCGTCCACTCGGTGTTTATCATATTTTAATCACCTGTTTGCTCCCTGTCTAGCCATTGGACCGGCCACCTATCAATTATCAATTGTTATTCACTAGGTACTTGACAGACTCAATTATTAACGTATTCTTTAGGCTAGATAGTTTAAAACCGAACTTTGAATTACCAAAATACACAGAGCAGCCACCGATCTTTCTTGCTGGACTTGTGATAGTGGACGTAATGGTTGCATAGTCAAAGCAAATGTTTGTAAAGTCGTGAGAAAGACGCAATTTCTAGAGGACGATTTCTCGATTAGGGTAAAAGCAAAGTGAAACTGGATTTCTGTCGATGGTATCGCAACAAACAGAATGCAACGTTTATTGACAAAGAGGTCATATACAAAAGTTTAATAAAAATAAATGTAGCTATACCCACCCACTTGGCTTGGAGTGAAGGAAGCTCATCAACTGAAAAATGGGTTCTGGGCTTGACTTTAGGGCGTGTGTTAAAAAAACACATTTTGTGTCATTTTTGTATCACAAACATAAAGTGTTTTTGAGGAAACGTTTGGGCAGGTTGAAAAGGGAGGAGATTTGGATACTGACAGAGAAAATTACTCTGTGCGAAGTGGAAGTAACATAATGCAAAATGGGCAGTCATGCAATTTCGAACCAAGGAAGGGATTTCTCTAGAGCCTAAGCCTCATACAAGACTAGGTAGATATGACCAGCATTTTCTTGTATTTTACTCTCCTTTTGTACCCGACTGAAATCCTTTTGAAAATGACCATGACAACTGTTCTCCAGTTTACGACATTTTACACAAATTCTAGGTCTCTTTCAGTGGAACCTTGCATAATGTCCCGTCTCTTCTAAACCCCACGAAATCCTAGATGCTTCCACCAAAGTGCTGCAGTGTCCGAAACAGGGGT
>LVVV01432247.1:0-14955 GCA_001676325.1 Amphinemura sulcicollis
TTATTATGAATTGACGATGTATCACTCTGTTAGACGTATATTACTGAAACAAATAAATAAAAAAATAAAAATAAAAATAAAGTCTAATTCCATAACTGGTAGGTACTACCACAAAAGTCTAACACCTTAATTGGTACCAGTATAAACCAGAGAATAGGAATATTGTTTAAGTAGTGTCTTGGATTATAATTTTAAGTAAATTTGTTCCATTTTATCATACCTAGCATTAGGTTGCACTTGTTCTTGCTAAATCTGTATATATTAAATGCATGGTCCTGTTTTCAAAAAGTTTCCCTATATCACAGCCAAAATTTCAATGAAAGGTTAAAATTCAAAATGCAAAATGTCACTGAATGTAAATAAAATTTGATATGAAATTAAATTCACTACTGAATCCACAAGCACTTTTTCCAAAATATTTTATAAAAATTCGAAGTCTGAAAACAAAGTGAGCATTTCCAGCGCCTGTCCTCACCTGCTTCCTCCGCGGCTGTGGAGACGTTCCCTGATCGCTGGGCGGTTGTGGATTATCGCTGAACGAAATGTGGGGCATGTGAGGCAAGATGGGCAGCTTGACGGGCGCTTCGTAATGCGGTGTCGGTGATCCAGAGAACGGTGACAGGATGGTCAGGCCTGACTCTTTATCGTGGTGCATACCAGTCGAGAAGTTACGCACGTGGTTCGGGTAGTGGTTGAGTTTGTCGGGTGGCGGAGAGAACGACGTCGAGTGTGCATTTTCCTTCTCGGAGATGACAGTCTCCGTGTGTGCCAGTCCGCGCACCTGTAGAAAAACGTTTGTGTTAACGCTCAGATATGTGGTTCTCATGAATTCTGATTGATGAATGTATTAGCGTTTCTGGTTGATTGTGGTCTGCTAGCTATTCTGTTAATTGATGTATTTTCATTTGATTTTGTTGAAACAATTACATTCAAGGCTTAGTATTTGTAAATGTATGAGGCAATTTCATTAAATATCAAACTAATTACTTTAAAAATATGCTGGACTGGGGATAGCCATAAGCACTACAATCTTAGGGTATATTGAATTGAAGATTGAAAGCTTGTTAGCCATTCTAAAAATCAACAAGACTTGTTTTAAAATAATGAACGTTCAAATTTAATTTGTCGGAAACAAAAATTTTACATGTGATCCAATAAATGCATACACTAATGTGCAAAAAACCCAAGGAAACCACATAGATTTTAAACAAATCATTGTCTCCCGTATTTTATTTCTGCCGACCAAATAGAGTGCTTGACGGGCTGTCGCTGGAATCCTAACTCTCGGAGCCCGTAATTATCTAGATTTTTGTTGGTACCTGGAGAGACTCTGCGGCTTTGATGAGCGACGAAAGCTGCTCTTGTCCGACGCTGATCTCTCCCTTGTACATGAAGTCGACGATAGCCTGCACCTCCCAACCTCGCAAGTCTTTCAGAACAATTACCGGATGCTTGCACGGGTTCTCCGAAAAGATCCGTTGAAAGTATGGACTGAAATATCAAACCATGCATTAGTTGTCAGTTGAACTATGATAGCAAGCAGAACTTTTATATTTACTGGCTTAAAATGCATTTACAATCTGAAAATTATTTTTTTGAGATATCTGTGTGTCGGTGGAGGTGCCGGGTTTCTGAAATAGTTTTGGGTTTATATATTTTATGAGATAGTTGTGTATTGTAAGTTTTATCATAAATTATTTCAGCTAATAGAGAAAGCATCGACCTCTAAGAAATTTTTTTTAATAAAGAAACCGTAGAAATTCGTTTGTACGAGTTCTGCAGTTAAAAATATACCTAGCACCAAAATCAATAATTACTATTTTGTGCCAACTCGAATCGCAAACGCGCCTTGCAGTAATGTTCGTTCGATACACAGAATTACTGTAAAATAATTCCCATTCTATGAACTATTTTATCACACCACTTGTCTCAGTGTCTTTTACAGGTGTGAATGAATATCAGCGCACTGGATTATTGTCCCTGACTGAATTTACCTACGTAATTATCAACTTAACACCCAACCAAATTGGTGGTACCGATTTTAGGCAAGTCAGGAGGTTCACCAAATAACGGGTTGGGATGCGATACGTTGTGAAAATTATGATGGACCTTTGAAGATATTTTATGTGTTTGCATTCAGCCTTTGTAGTTTGTGATGTACCCAACAGTCGCTTGTGAGTACTATCTGTAGTCAATGAGTAATGGTGGTAATATTCAAGCTGAACGCAATTCTTCCGTCCAATTCACCAATTTAAAAGATGCAGTTGCCAACGCCAATTAAAAATATTAAAACAATTGGTTTGGTGTGAAAATCCAGTATTAATAATGATGACATTGCTGCCCAGTGGCCCAAAAGAAATATAAAAAGACTGTGGAAGTTACCTGCACGCCGAAAGCACTACTTTGTGTGCCCTGACGCTCGTTTCCTCGCAGACGAGGGTGACGTCTACCAACGTCTCGTTCTGCAGCAAGGTGTCGAACGCGTGCAGGATGTGGTTCTGATGATTGTTCCATCGCAAACTGTAATGTGGCGTCGCCATGGCTGCTAAGCTCGATCCGCCAGTCTGCAAATACACAAGCGTGCCATTTTCTACTTAACATTGCGGCCCATGGCGGTTAGCGTCGTATGTGTACGCTCTTCGAATGGCTTGGTGCGTGCACAGGGGAACGAATTATTTGCGCTGTTACGTAAGCCGAAATCTAACAAAAGGACACGTGTTTATGACAGAGATTTCGTGAATATAATGCCGGCAGTATAAAATATTAACAATTAAAATGGTAATGATGATGTAATGTTGTCTTAATGAAATAACCTTATTAATTACTCCGTAATTCTGTGAATTCATTAACAATTTTCTTTATAATTCAGCGATAATTATCTTGTTTCGGAAGTCCAATTTGTTTATTAACCGGTACAAGAGATTGAAGGTTGCGAGTGCGCTGATAGTAAGTCGAGCTTGCTTGCTGTTTTCATTCATGAAAAGAGAACCGAGTGTTTTGGTAGAAGCGAGCCGGCGCCTCCACCCGAGCTAACCGCGTGCAATGCGGGATACATGACGCCGTCGCGACGCAACCGACGCTACGGCAACGGGAAAAACTCTAGCAACTCCTTTTAGAGGGTATCGGATAATGACCACTGCACATGATTAAAAAACCCACATAGTTTCTGATCGAATGTGAATAACTGTTTGCCTATTTGAGAAAATATGCAAAACACAGATTGCAGTATGCAGATGCAATCGTGTTATTTCCTGTTTACTTGGAAACCAAATAGAGCAGTCGTTTCAGGATTCCAAAAGCAAGCAGCTTGACAGAGTTAATTTGGACACAAGCTACAATTATTTGTGTTCCTCGAACCACACAGCTGCTCGTCAACAATTCAGATGTTGACACTACCTTTGTGAAGGTAGACCAACTCAAAATAATTTCTACAATCAGACAAAATGTAATTTCATTTCAATTAACATATTACACTCTGACGATCTGCGCAAATGAAAATAGGGTTTGATGATTACCTTATGTTGCTTCATAAAATACCGTCGCGTTTGCAAAATCCAGCATCGTCTTCGGGTGTAATGTGTGTTACCTCACCTGGAAAAGATAAGAAAGTTGATCTTCAACGAGAGAAAAATGGCTATTGGACCATTTTCACCGGAAAATTTGATTGAGTCAACAGCAAAGTGATGCCAGTTTTAGTCAGTGTGAAATGAAAACATAAGCCAAGTACTAAAATAAATTAACACTTCTTTCTGATCAGTGTGAACACTGTCCAAATTCGAAGGATGACGCGGTTAATTGCAATCAGTAAGCGCGGATAATTTTGTAAAAGAAACGGTGCATGCAGGCAACGCTTTGTCGTAGACGAGATTTCTTTCCCACATTTGCTCACGTTCCTTCACAATTTCACAATCAACGAGACTTAATTATCACCAAGGCTCAGGGTGGGACCTCTATCTAAAAATACATTCGTTCTTCTATTGCATGCCAAAATTTCATCAATCATCTAAGAAATTGTCACAATGAAATGATTTCTCTGAGGTTGACACCGGCAGTCACAGCGGATGACAGGCGTTCGTCCGTCAATTCGCGCTCTTCGTTCCCGTAAGTTCCGCGCCAAAACTAGTTTCATGTTTTGAAATTCACCAACAAACTTGACACAAGTATCTACTATTTTTGTTTGAAATCGACGCACATCTTTGAAAATCTTAATTCGCGTCTTTTTTAGCAGAAGGAGAACTCTTATAGCGGCAAAACAAATTTGAAAGTGAAAAGTATTACCGAATTATCTTCAAAATAACACGAGGGAGATTTTTACTCTTGGCGAAGACGTCAAAATTTCTCACAATCTGCACCAGGATTTTTTCTTAAAAAAACTGTGTCACGTGCGTATAAATTCGGCAGTGTCTCGAAAATCAAAGAGTGTTCTTTTGTTTCAAGAATGTACAACAATGACCTGCTCCAGTACAATTCGTATGGGCAGCAAAATGCGAAAACACGTTGTCGAAGAGCAACTAATGCTAAATCGAGGAGCTCGAAAATTACCTCGCACAAAGACGCCTTCTTCTCAAAAATATGGCAGCTAGCAATGAACGCATAATTCCCAGATCCTCGTTAATGAATCCGATTAGACAAAGCTTTCGAGCTCGCTCTCGACAACGCTTGCGCCGAATCGTCGCGAGGAAAAACCAAGTGTATTTAAGTAAACAATAGACATAAATGGGTTTTCCGAACCCCTGTGCCGAAAAAAAGAAAAGTGCAAAGAAAACCTGTCACATTGCGGCGCACATTTTCAAGTTGTCACACGGTAAACTTGACGTTGATTCTCACCTGATTCCTTCCAAATGTCCTACAAATATCACCGTCGACTTGTTTCGAGACACTTTGACCACGGTACCATTTGTAAATCGGGCACATCACTTCATTTTGCTGCGCGCTGCTGGCACGACCAGCCTGAACAACACGCGGCGGCACACTCGGCACTCGACGCTTGGCGATCGCCGCGCCGACCGAACCAGCCGCGCAACGGCACAGGGGTTCGGCTCGACGTCGTGGGCCTCCTGCCGTCGCCGTCGACGGCGTCGTGCGAGCGCGCGCGTCTCAATGTGTGTGTATGTGTGGGTGTGTGTGTGTGTGTGTGTGTGTCTGAGAAGCGTGGTGGGGAGTGGAGGGGTAGCGAACAACCCCCGTATGTGTCAAGTGAAAGTCTCAAGGGTTGACCATCAGAAAATAATCGACAGCGCGAATCAAACGTGCAGACACGACAAATTATTCGACGGCAGGTTTATTATTTGGCCAAGATGCAAAATCAATAAGATCGAAATGCAGTGTGACGAGTCGACACCTCCTTCCACGTGCATGAGATTCACAGAAGTTCACGGCAAGTTACTCGTCTTATTTAGACAAAAGTATGCGTGATTTTGTAGCGCTGTGAGCCGAGACTTCGTGAGCCATCGTTGACACAATGTTTTTAACCGTTTCTCGTCAAGAATTTCGGGATTTCCCGGCATTTCTTTGGCTGCCACAAAGTGGGAAGACATGCCTTGAAGCGGTGGTCAGGTCTGCCTTCCTCTTGCCTGAGAACCCATGGCTCCTGCCGAGCGGGCGGCCACGCATGGGTTCCGTCCCAGACGAACACACACGTGGACTCGCGAGGTGTGACGTCTTACCAACCTTTCTCATACACCTCCACAGTCTTGGAAAACACACACAATTCATCAAAGTTTCTCATCTCGCGCCGAGGCGTTTCTTCAATCTGCATTCGGCACAATCGATTAGAAACAAGCGACCGCTGGACTTGCACGACTGAGATGCGTTCTCCGAAATGAACTATACGCACGCCGCTGAGTGTGATTAGAAGGGCTAGATGCCATTTTGGCCAGCGTCCCACGTGCTGGCGAGGATATAGTTGCATTGCGTGCACTTAAGCTGTCAATAGACGTCTTTGTGAGGAGACTCTTATAGCATTGGAGTCGAATGTCGATACAAAATCGTTTAGCTTTGTAATGTCACCTCAACTTACGAGGCTTTTTGCCGGCAAATAAATTAATCAACTTTTGCGTTGGCCACATCGCTTGAGTAAATCGAAGGATGCATCACAGCGTCACAATTTAACAGTAGTGGCTATCAAATCTTTGTGCGACGACCGTTTCGGGATAGCCATTGTCAGTTTGAGCAAAGCTAGGTTTGCAAACAAGTCAAGAAGAACTGCACAACAACTGTTTCTTTGACGACGAAAAAGGGCATTTAAATAGCCCAGATAAAAGTGATTACAATAAAATGATCTCTAATTACTTGAGCTGACATCTGTAAAACTTTATCCAAGCACAACAGGCGTATTTTTCTGTCACTTTTTTGTGTTTGAGTAAAAATCGAGCACCGGATATATGGCGATATCTTCAATTTCTGCTTCGAATGTGTCTTACTTCGAAAGTAATTTTCCGCTGTTTGGTCATTTGAAAAAAAGAATTCTGTCTCACCTTCGTGTCGGAACATTGAATGACCGAGCTATTTAGATCTTCGAAATCGGCGGCGTAATGAAAGAGCCGGGTGGGTGAAAGGTGGGTAAGGGAGGGGGCAGGCGTAGGGGCCCGAAGGGTGTTGCATGGGTGGCAAGTGATTTAGTGCTTGCAGTAAGCATGACGAAGTCAGAAACTACCTCGGAAACTACTTTGCATGTCCAAACGGCCCCCAGATTTCGTGTGATCGCAAGCCTATAGCGCACAGTACCTTAATACTTATACATCATAGATCACCCACCGGTCATGTATAGGTATAGCCTTGTATTTAGGCAACCCGCATAGCTCTGCGTCGGAACGCTGAAATCAAGATTAGCATTTTTATTAAGACAAATTAGGATTGTTTATTATAACGTCTTATTCCCGTAGTGCCCTCACTGAAAAACAAACATTTTTTTTATTTTTTTAGCTTCTGGGGAACAAGTTCTGAACTAGTAGACGCGGTAGTCTATGGAAGTACGCGGGGTGTCGATGCAAATTACTACTTTATATTAAACTTTTCTTTGGTGTTAACACGAGTAATGTACGAATTGGCAGACATGCAGCGCGGCGGCAGCCAAACATTAATTTGATTTCAAATGCGAAAACTGCATCGACAGTCCAACCAAAGCTTACCTACCAGAGGTTAATTAAAATGGCGGCTGAAATATTTTTTGGTGTACCAGCACGCAGACTGTGAGTAAGTCGGTGGCAAACTCATTTGCCGATGGCAAAGTTTATTGTCTGCCAGCGAACATGAACATGCATGGTTTTCCTGTATGCCTTTGAGTTCATAATGCGGTCATACCACGAAGTCATACGCAAAAACAGAGTCACTCATAACACACTGAGATACACCGCTTTAATCGCAAGAGTATAATAATATGTAGATATTACTCATTTCCCTTCCAATTGTAAGGCTGTACGTACATTTTATGGTGCAAATCATACTCACAGAGGTGTACGGTGACTAATTTTAATGGAGGCATATGCATTCACCGGATGCGGTGTTATTTTCTACCTAAAGTAATTGTTCTTACATTTTTAAAAAATTCGTTTCTATACCTAATAAGAATTTTCTTTCCCTCTTTTTCTCCTTGAAGTTATTCCTTATCCTCTCAATCAAAATCAAGCCATTTGGAACATAATCCATATTTTTTTTACCTCGCTCTCGTATAAGTTTATTTTAATTTCCGTTATTGCCGTGTGTTTGTGCACCTGTCCAATAAAAATAATTCATGAGTCGGGTTGGTTTCTTTGGATTCTCTTTTCAAATATGGAACCATGTATGAAAATCCTAAGTGACAAGCTATTAGATTGAAAGAAAGCGGGCTTGAGTTTGACGAATATAAAGACCTTTACAAGACCACGCTGGTTTTTAGTTTGCGCAAGTAACGATCATCACATAGCGTCAAACACTGGCATAGTGCACGAGTGCAGCTGCCACAAACACTTCTTTTCTGCCATTTTTAACAACAATCGAGTAGGTTAGATTTGTCAAAAGATTTTGCATTTAATGAGCGAGCTGTGAATAAATATATTTCAGAGCATGACTCGCGAGCGAATGATATTAGTATACAAGAATCAAGAAAACTAACTGAGTTATAAAACTTATACAATGGTCATACTAAGATCAGAAACATCTATTGTGCTTCATCAGAATTCTGAGCGAAGCCAAACTTTTTGCGAATTTAATTTTATTAACATAATAACGCAATCATATTGAAACGTAAAACGGAAATCGCAATCTAGATAAATTATAGTTCTTGGACAATAAGAAACGATTATTTGTAAATAAATTAACATACACATAAAACCACTTAATTACTGTTAATTTCACCCAGAGCGGCGAATAGTGGTCGCATAGATGGCCGAAGATAAGACATGGCAATATGTATTTCGTTGATTGTCTTTGAGGGGAAAACAATTTTCTACATAAACCAGCAATTTGTCTTGGTTTGATTGTTATCAGCTGTTAAGTGTTCCAGGTTATTAATTTATATGCTAATGACGAGTGACGAATTAAATGTAAATTGTTGGTCAGTCATCGAGTCAACAAGGAAGTTAAAAGGTAGGCAGACTTGACCACAAGGCCCTTGTCCTCAGGAGGACTGAGTTGCCCTAGAGCCAAGTAATGCGGCTAAGGTCTGACAATGACTTCGATCGAGAGAAATCCTATTTGAACACCCTGATATCCCCAGCAAAAACGAAAAGATCATATAATACTTTAATGTGTACCTATATGTTAACGATTAAGGTATCTCGCCACCAGTTCCTATAGCGATGGGCAGTTTACTGTCAAAAACCAATTTTCCTACAATATTTTCTTACAAGTTAAGGTAAACCTGCATGCCAGTGCCTTACTGGAAGAAAACGTCGGTACGTAGGCATCTCCTGATTGGTTCGGTACTACAGTTCGGTACACTGCTTGTACCAAGTGCCAACCATGTACCGACCGACGACAATGGCAAATTGGCAAGTGACTTTTGCAGATAGACGACTCGCAGCGAGGTGTTACAAGCGTCGAGGGTCGTCGTCACACGTCGACGAGTGGGCTAGAAAATTGCAACAAATGAATGGAGCCCAGTGAATGATGACGATCACATTGATTGCTTGATCGAACACAGACATGCCAACCTACCTAGACCATTGGGTTGACCTTAAAACTAGCGGTTTTTAGGCGGGCGACCACGAAGCTGCACATGCAGACTGGTGACGCTAAATTGCGACGCGAAACGAAAGTGCAATTGCTGTGCATTGCTGGAGCCGGCAAGAATAAGATTGTTCTTGAGATCGCTGAGGGTTGCGTGATTTTCTTACTATACAAAGATCTATTTTAGCTGTCCCTTTGTGTTAGAATTGAGAGACAATGACGATTGGGTATTCGGAGTGGATGTGCCTGATTATTTTGTCACTGATCGATGCCAATTAATTGATTTCACACCAATTTGATAAAGGTAAAAGACGTGTCTTATTCTGAGATCTTTCTATGCTCTTTGAAAGAATTGTCTTTATTTGTCTTTGCATATCCTTTGCTCTCTTTTCAAGATGCGAGAAAGCAAAAACTAGCGACATTTTCCGCGCGTAAAAAGCGCGCCCGGGCCGAAGATGCCTATTACCTACGTGACACCACCTGCCTACTGGTTACTTCTTGCGTCCTTCCTTCTGGCTGGCGGCAACCGAACCATCGCCACGCCAGTGCGACTTAATTCCCTGTGATTGGCGAAATCACAGGGCGAAACATCTTAGGAAATGATAGTTTTTAACCTCGGACATTTTACATCGATGCACAAGTTTAAGCAAAATTTATTGCAATCTCACTTCTTTTGCAAATAACACTATAATGCGCTTGTCGAAGCAGTTGATCGACACCAATACCGATGAATAGGTTCAAGTAAAGAAAACCGAGCGCGTTTTTTCTTCTTTTTCGTGCGCCAGAGAATAATTGAACAGAATTCCAGTTAGGAGTCTGCTATAGCAGAGTAAAGAACTTCCATGTGAAATTGTATTAGATAACATACTTAATGATGGCTTGGAAGTTGGAAGGCTACATGTCCACCTTTTTCTCCACCATGCAGGAATGATAAATTACCCACACGGCGACGCCAGGAAAATGGATGTAACTGCAAGCTTTGCCGTCCACTGGACCGCAACAGAGTAATGCAAATTGTACTTTTTCTAACTTCACACAAATGACAGGATTTCTGCGATCAGAAACCTTCGTCACACTCGCCAAGGCTGAAGCGAACAAGAGGTATGTGTCTAATGTGTTCAATTATGAGGCACAGTATATGAACTGTTCCTTAGAGCACATGTACTTTTTATTATTTTTTTTCCTTGGGTAAAAATCTTTCTACTGGGCTTTTCAGGACGAAAATTTTGTTGGCGACCCCCGTTCCCTTCCCGCAATTCCGGAGAACACTGCATGCACATTGGAAACGGTGTGACAAATGATCGCAACAAAATGCAGGAAGCAAAGTTGGCTGCTGTGACAGTCCTTTCTTCTCTTTTTCAGCCCATTACCGTGCAAATATTTCAGAGCACTTGCAAGACGTGTCGTTGTGCTCGCTATTTGGAAAAAGACTGCAAAAAAAATTAAAAAACAAGGCGAATCCTTTGCTTTGACTCTCAAATAAAACATGGTTAGGTGTAAATTTAGAATACCTATACAGATCCGCCTCCAAAAAGGCAAGAAAGAAATTACGTTGCAATTAACGGGTTTGCGGATTGTTTGCCGAATTATTGTTGGAGAAGAACTCTGCTCATCGAAAATCCATGTCTAAAAGTTCATCAAAGATGCGAAAACCAAGAATTTTATCGAGAATCAAATTCTGACAACCCCGTTATTTGTAATGTAATGATTTATAAAAATACATGCACCGTGGTCATTAATTTCACGATTAATTAAATCGATAATGATCTTGACAAAGTCACGTTTTCAAATCTGAAGCCTTGCAAAAGTCTTCCTTCGTTTTATTTTCTATCCATACCAATTGAATAGACCCGGCTGAGTGGACGAGCCAACTTTACATTACTCTCGCGTCGCGTTCGAAGCAGCTATAATACACCTGTCATTACGTAATACAGTAGCCCGGTAATTTCTGTGGTAAATCAAATCCACGGGCGAAAAAAATTAAATAGTTTAGCAACAATGCGTCGGCTACGACCCCCCTTCGCGAGTAGCCCCCTGCCAGGCAGCAATGCAGCGAACGGACATCAAGCTTCAGCGATCTCGGCCTCTCCGTGATAATGACATGGGGAACGAAGAGCAGCACAGTTTTTCCGTCCATAATTACACAATAAGAAAGCGTACAGTAGCAAGCAAGCAAGTCGGTAGCAAACGACTTAAACTACACGTGAACGTGTGGTTAGAGACGGTTTTCTAGGAGCTGCTGCTGTATACAGTGTTTCTATGCCCGGCTTTTTGCTGATTTCCGCGACCGCATCGACTGGTAAACAAGTGTTGGCGATGCCGAGTATTAGGCCCATTACGATCGGGCGACGCTACGAGAGAGAATTGGATAAAGTTACCGAGTACCGACTATAATGATGCTGAGCGCACAGATAGAAAATGTGTGCGATTGTTCTTTTTCCAAACTTTAAAAGCTAAAACTTAACGTCCAGCACAAAGCATTGCCAGCGATTCAAATTGGACTCGGCAATTAATTTCATATCCGTGAACACAAATTTCCATATCTTCGCACCTTCGGAGTGTGGCTGTGGACGCAACATAAGTTTGTAAGAATCTAGATAATTGTGCTCTCATGCATCGATACAGATTGTAATTTCGTCGAGAAAATTACGATTTCTCGTGTGAAACCTTACTAATATTGTTCGGCTGTTGGTCGGTCATTGTCTTCAAACGCATTTCGGTCCGATAAAATGATTCAAATTTGCTGTCATATTGCTAGAGTTGAATAACAATTAACTGCGCGTTTGCTGGCCGAGCAAGCACGATAATTCAACCTAAATGGAATTAGTGGTCGCGGCAGAAGTCTACAAGATGGACTTCTTAGAGAAATAATTAATTTCTGAGTTGGCATAGAGAAGTTGAGAGTGTGTGAATCTTAGTGGAATTGTACATGAAATCAATTTAAGCCAGCAAGATGAATCTGGCTGCTCTTGCTTCTGATGGATTAGGACAATCTTCCAAGTTCCACCGCATGGACAACCAAACTAACTTCGGGACAAACTTCCATATTTCTCCCAAACAATCCGACGCACAATTCGTTCGCACGATAATATTCAAAACAGGTCACAGTAATTTACTCAAGTTTTAGGTTAGTTTCGACTAAGTGAAAGCTTTTGAGGACAGTACGGAACTTGGGAAACGTCTCCTAATATCTTGGGATTACGTTCTATTAGATTAGATTCAATTTGGAAGTAATTTGACGAATCAAACTATGATTGAGTCTGCGCTCGTGCGGCGTGCGCTTGCGATGAATACCTATGACGTTGCGAAATTAAGAAATATGCGAACAAAATAGTTGCCAAATAGCGAAAAGTTTCAGGTCAGGTTACATAGCAGATATTTGATGAATTATTTAAGAAATTATGGAAATCCTTGATTTTCTCCGAAGCAATTTTTGAAGATCCACGTTTCGTAAAGACTTTCATATGTACCTTCGCTCGGCGGTCTTCCTTGTCTTTACAGGAGACTGCCGAGAGCAGAGATAAGTACCAGACGGCCGTGTCACATGAGCCAAGGAAAGAAGAGGATGCAGCAATTTGCTAGACGCGACAATTTTGCGGCTAGAAATGTATTATAATGCTTGATGAGATGTCTGCTTGTCAGTTGTCGTGATACAGTAATTTCAACAACCCCGCGTTGCATACATCACAATAATATCGTTTCTCTCGCAACATAATGGCATTATGTTGGCGTTGCATCTCGTGTTGCGACTGGGAAAGATTCAACGCGATCGGAAGATATTCGCATCAAGTGATTTCCGACATCAAGAAGTCGGGCCATTGGCTGGAGAGTGATGGCGATAGTTTAGGGGTAACTCTTGTCGGGAAGAATAGAGATCTCACCCCACGACAACGCTCCCGACCTACTGACCTTCTTCCCTCGACGTCGGGGCCGTTGCCGACGCCCCCGCCCCGGTGGCGACTCGGACGACGACCCCCCGGGAAAGGGCGCACTTTTCGTGAAAAATACAGGAATCGGGCATCTCCCCGTTATACACGTTACACCATTTACCTGTCCGCTAAGTCTTGTTTATTTTTAGAATAATTTCTCGCAGAAGACAACAATAGATGAGAAAGAGTGTGCTGCTGTGACTCTCATGTGTATAATTATTTTGGCTTGTTTAGCTGGTATCTCTTCCCTTACGGCAGTGTGTGTTTCTCAAAAAGGGAGTTATGGTATTATTACTGAGGGGGGTATTTATTTTAGTACGTTTGCATCGGTTGCTGCCGCACCGCCCCGTGGTGGAAAAGAGCAACCGAGGCCAGTACGTGCTGTACCGGGAAAGCGACGCGGAACCTGGTTAAAAAGTTAATAGCAGCCGTGTCGTCCGTGCGTGAGTGTGGGATGGTGTGGGATGGTGCGGGATGGTGTGCCACGGTGTGGGTGCGAGGCGTGTGTGTGTGTGTGTGTGCCCATGGCCCTGCCCATGGGCCCGGCCCCGGCACTGGCCCCCTGCACCCTCTCACTCTCGCAGCATTTCTAATGTGTACGGCGAAATCGTTTTGTATAGGGGAGAAGTTTAATTTCACTTGAGACGTGGGAGCTAGGGGGTGGCTCGCAGGCTGAAATATTTCGCAGAAACGTGAAAGAAAGATAGACGGAGAAGTCACTAATTAGAAAGAAAAGGGGTTTGGGGGAAAAGAATAAGGGATGGATGGAGATGGAAGAAATAAGCTTGAAGAGTACAGGAGGGGGTGGGGAAGGAGGATGTGAGGGGAGATGAAATTGACAGTGACAGAAGAGGGAAGTGGAAATGAAGAGAACATGGATGGGGGATGGAAATTTTCTGAAAGATAGATAAATGAAATCAGAAATTATAAATAGGAATATGCGTAGGGAAAATGTATAAACACTCTGGGAAGATGAAATAGAAGTACGGTGAACTTAGTAATGATAAGAGTAAGATGAAAATGAGAAGGGTAAATTAGTGCTTTCCATATTCACTCTAGAGATTGTGTGCTCAAACTTGAATGCGTAAACTCGGTTAGGGCGACATTAGAATCATTTTGTGACTGCGATGTAAATACCATTGCTATCTTTTATTGAACAATGTGAGGTAGGTATATATATATATAGGCGTCATTTTTGAACGATGCTGGCACTGCCGAGGAAGAAGGCGCGCAAGACGCTGGCCTGGCCGCCCTTTATACTGGGAGTGGGACGCCCAACTCAAGTCCACGGCTTTCGATATTGATGTGATCAATTAAAAAGAAAGCCGTTCGATTCTCACATCATTTGCATTGCACTTCGCACGTACGCACGTTCGAGGGCTGACTTGCTTACCAACAACGCGCTGCTTCAACCCTAAGGAATGAATTTCCCTGCTGATTAATTTAGGCCCGAGTCGGTAAGAAAAAAAACTAGTGGAGTACTTATATCCTCGAGAACGGCGACTCGCGCACTATACCTTACATCTGAGAGTGAGAACACTGTCTTTTAAGTCTTGAATAGGTTTAATTACTCCGTTCTACTCCATCTTATACTTTCATATATTTATTCAGCTTGAAGATTTTGTTAATTAAAACGTCCAATTCAATCGAGAGACCAGCCATCATATTTTATACTACTGCGCTTATAATCGGTTCAACATTGACTTTGTTAATCGACTTTTCTTGATGAATGCGAAGGAAATGAATGTGTATTATGGACCAAATGAAAGAACAACATCTTTTGAAGGAAACGCCCGACGTGGATTTGCGTGCTTTGGGCGCATGTAGGGCGCACGGCCATAAAACCCCTCGACGAGGAGAGATTGCGTGGGCCCGGGGG
>LVVV01432248.1:0-14967 GCA_001676325.1 Amphinemura sulcicollis
ACCGCTACTATCAAAACTGCTGCTCCGAAAATAGGTTATAGAACGTTCTTACTGGTTTTCTAAATTAAAATGCCTAAAACTATTGTAAATAGGCCAAATAAGTAATTCTGATTGCAAAATTAGAAATAACATTTTGTCCCCCCCCCCCCTCCGTTGACCATGGGGTGGGTGGGTGTCTGAGCCAAGAAATTGCTCCAGTCCTGGGAAAGGCTCGGGCCTCCACTACTACCTAGCACAACCACAACTCAAGCAAGAGACGTTCAACCCACATCGCTCAAGTTGATAGATGATTGGACATGGGCGTCAGCGGGACGCTCTTGGTGAGAAAAACTCAAAAAATGGATAGATAACACACTAAAGCCTGGTAATTTGTTATTTCATTACTCAATGGACATTGAACGCAAGGTAAACAGAATCTGAATAAATTACGGTCTAAAATATAATTTTGGCGAAAACATTTCTTTTCAAAAAGAGCCATCGTCTAGTCTTACTCTGGAACGGTTGCAGCCCCCAGGAACATCTTCTGGCGTCTCCATGGGCAAGGCTAAAATAAAGCAGTCTTGAATCAAGGTTATCTTTACTGTTCAACAATACCTTTATTATCAGTCATAGTTTCCGGGACTACCAATATCCTTCGTCAGTTAAAACAATGAATCAGTTTGACAGAAAATACACTAACAGGAAAAAATAAACCCCCAGAATACCAAAATTTTTGTTTTGTTAGTCAGCATCTCATAATGAGATGGTTACAATAAGTTCTCGAATTGAAAATCCCCAATGGAGCTGACCGCGGTATACGTAGCCGAAGACACGGCGAGCAACAAGCCAGACCAGTATCTCTTCGAGGAGGCGGTAATCACCGTATCCGAGCAACCTTTCCCTGACCTTACAGAGCTATTCTCAAAGCTAGAAGAAGTGCCGTTGTCCCCGCCATGGACGGACTTCCGTCGCGAGGATGGTTCTGTCTTCTGGCGCTTCTCCGAGGAGAAGTTCCTTCCAATCGTGGACTTCCTGTCATACAAGTGCTTTCTAAGTCTGCACGCCGACGGCCGGCTCTACGTTCTGTCCTCGCGAACAGTAACCTTCCCTTCCACTTGCCTGCAAGCGTGGTTACAACGAGGTACGCACTACGCAAACTGTTCTCAAAATCATCAGTCTGGCATAAAACTCGACCGCGAAGTTGTCTTTGGTATTCGTCAATCTGCCCAATATATGCAACGTCGCCACTATCTGCTTTAGGGAAATTAGTCAAATAGACCCTACGACTGCCCCACGATCCAAGGAGACTTCTGTGTCGCAGGAGTCAGCAATGACTCCTTGGAGTCGAACGTGATGCTCACCGAACCGTGCGACGATTTGGAGAGTGGCACGTCGCGTGCGTTCACGCAAAACGTGCGTCTGGTGAGCCATCTGCTGAAAGGCGTCCCTGCACTGCCGCCGCCGCCCGCAGAGCTCGACGCCAAGGGCAAGAAGGGAAAGAAGGACAAGAAAGGCAAATCCGACGCTGGTGACAAGAAAGAAAAGAAAGGCGGCGGCAAGAAGGGCAAAGGGAAGGGGAAGAAGTGAGAAGTGGGCTTCATTGAAAGATTCTAAATTAAATATTATCCGTATGCAAAATAGAAACTTGTGAATAATATTGTGCATTTATTTGGATAGACACAGAATGTGCCAATCATTTAAATTCAATTGCAGCACATTTTTCGCCTATTTTCCACCATTTGTCTTTTGAGATGTTGCTTGAGGAGTCTTCTTGAGACGTGGTTTCAAACTAGCACCCCATCCGGTGCCGGAATGCAGCAGATGCGAACCAATCTCGCAGACCAACGCTCCGCCGCTGGCTACCAGGCCGACGCAAACTACAACTAGGATGGACGCGACGTGGTCGATGGTCACTTGTTCCAGCGGCGGCGGTTCGTCAACCATGGGCTGTGACGGTTGCAGCAGCCTGGCGAGGACGCCGTCGTCGCGAAGGATCTGGAGGCTTTTAAATACTTTTTATAGCCTTTAAGATTTCATTGGGAAACCGTCTATCTGCAATCAATTGCTATCTCTTGAGTGCTTATTGTTTCATTTAGCGAGGAATATAAATTTAAACAGGGCTTATTGTTCGAACCACGAACTGCAATATGAAAGAAATAAGAAGAAATAAGAATAACTGTAAGTTGACAATGAAAGGCTACAGAAGCAACATCGGCAAGTTTTCCTTTCTGGGCACCTCCATCCCAGAATATGGGATAACCTTGGCGCGGTTTTAAGTTCCTGGCCTGATAAAATAAAAGATTTTAAACTAAGGCTACGATCATATAGGAAAAATGTATAGAGTTAAAAGTACTATGTAAATTATAAATATATTGTAACCACAGTTAAGAAACTGAAAACAATAAAGAAAGATAATAATAATAATAATAATAAAATGCCGTATGCTCACTTGCGGTCCAGCAGCCCCCGGATGGGGTAGCCCTTAGCGACGAAGAAGGAAATCTGCTGCTTGTCGAATGTGTCTGGTATGGGCAGGATGGTGCAGCCGAGTTCCTCCAGCGCTCTCTTGCGAGCGTCGATCAGGTTGTTGTCGGTCTGCAGCCAGGCGTAAAGCGGCTCCTTACAGGTCTTCGCCACACCCTCGTAGGTCAGTTGGGGGAACGAGCCCACGTTCGGGAGGATCAGCTTGCGGTACATCTCACGGTAGAACGGGTTCGTAGTGTTCTGTGCACGTGCAGTTCGGAATTAGAATATTCAGAAATCCAAACCCACAATCTTTAAAGCCCACATTCGTTCACGCCATTTGTACAGGTTTTGTTTGTGCTCAACACGTCCGTGCACTATTGGCAACTTAAAAAAGGAGGTTCCTGAGAAACGATAGAACCTCTGATGTTAAAAGTGTAGCTTTTAATAAAGGTTCTGGCTTTCTTAGAGTACTCAGTGACCGGGCATTATCAACTCCCTGCTACATGTGTATAGGAACTGGAGCGAAGTTTCATTTCTTACCGTTCAAATAACTATAGTGAAATGCGAGGGACAAAATGAAATACACAGCTGTTTGATTCTCTGTTTCCTAGTTTATGCTATACGAATTTTATTTAAACTCCTCAAACCTCATTAAAATAAATCTTGACCGTGCGCGAGGGTAGACCCAGCTTGTAGGTGCCATCTTCCACAAACTGTCGGATCGTGTCGAAGGGCAGCGAGCTCTTCTGCACCGTGAGGAACGACGTGAGCACAGCCGAGTAGGCAGCAACAAACACAATGGACGTGAGCCCCGCGGATAGCATCATGGCCTGGCATGATAAGCGCTGGGGTGTGTACGAAGAGCCTGCAAGACAATTCGCTTCAAGGTCAAGAACTTTCATTCGCCGGCTTATCGTCTGCGTGTCTTTTCTTGCCCTTCCAGTTCTATTCACCAGTTTTCCAGGAAGCCGCCCTCCCCATCTGTTGCACCCACCTTGCTGACAGAAGAGGCCCAGCACGTGAAAGAGCGAGTCTGCGAGATGCGCGAGGGGCGCTGCGCAGGTCACACGGCCCCCGCTGGCTGCGCGGGCCACGCTGAGCAGCGCAGCGACCAGCAGGATGGACAGCAGCACCCCCGACCAGGTGGCCGACGAGAAGGGGGCGAAGTTGGAGCCGACGCGTGTTGTGCTCGGCTTGCGCACGTAGATATGGGAACTGTCGCCAGAAACGATCAAACACAAACGCTCATGTGGGATTTGCTTGTCAAACCATGGGAAGGCCCCGCCCCTGCCAGTTGACTTTGACTGTTTTCGTCTAAAATGATTTACTTCTGATATCTTTATTATTCCGGGAAGGGGGAGGGAGGGCATGAGCGTCTGCTGAATCTTTTCCAGTGGGGTGTAAACTGCACCTGTTTACCATGATGCTATCCTGTATCCACAACAGAATGATCGTTGTAGATGTGTTTCTGAAGCTGACACATTACGTACCTGAACGTGTCCAAGGGTATGAGAAAGTCCACCGCCTCCTTGCGCTCGATGTTGATGGTGATATCTCCTAGCGTGGCATCCGCCTCGTCCCTCAGGATCATTCCCAGTGTCCCGTCGTACGAGCCGTTGCTCAGGCGCCTCCCGAAAACTTCCACTGCTGGGATCGTGTACTGCGTCCTACGGTGAAAAACTCTTTTGTCACGTAGAAAGAAGCTATCGGCTGGCCGTTGGCACCAGCAATGTCATCGAATGAGGAAGATGATGGGGTGAGGAAGCATGAAATTAATTTCTTTATCATAAACATTGTAAGTATTTTCCAAACACTAATTTAGTTTGCGCTCTTAGGTTTTTTGAAGATGTTAGTAGTATATCTGTAACCATCGTTCGTCACTCACGTGAAGTTCATGCGCTTCTCGAGTATTCTCCACAGGCGCCCTAAAGGGCCGCCAACCTGCGTGTTGTTATTCGCATCTCGTCTGATTTTCACAAACAGCGACTGGATACCAGATGTCGGTGTGAAAAAAGAATTTACCGTTTTATTTGAATTTTATATACGGTGATGCAGTTGTAATCTCACACATCGCTAATTGATATTGGTGCTAATAGAAACTATTTTTAATAATCTTTGAGCGACCACAAAATATTATCTCACAATTCAAGAGAGTGAATTAATGTTAATCCAACATGCGCGAGCTGGTTCTGCACCTCGAAGGTAAGTGTCCGAATGGTGAGCCCCTGGAGGTCGTCTCGTCGAGCGAATAGTGACTCTCTTGTGGCCTCGAGACCGCCCTCCGCCCTCCACGAACCGAAGGGCACCGAGTTGAGCGCGCGGCCCGCTCCCGTGCGGTAAAACTCAGTCAACGAAACGTGGTCCGCACGTGGTTCGGCCACCAGGAACTCGCAGTCGAATGGGATGTACACGTCAGACAAGAAACTCTCTGCTGGCTCCTTGGAAGACTCGAGGAACAACAACCATCGCGGGTAGGATGGCACCTGGAGTTGCCAGATGCCTTATCAATCGATGATTGAATGATTGAAAAACCAAAAACACACCACTGGACGCAACTGTTATTTTTGTGGCAGAATGATTGATTGATTGATTATTGACTTTTTTCGATGCACTATTTCGACAACTTGCCCTTTGGAAATGGTCTTATGGCGTCGGTGAATAAATGGATGATGATGAGGATGATGATGATGAAAATGAGTCTAACCTAACCTAAAAGGGTTGTGGAAACCCGGTTTCGGCACGTAGCCCACTCCTGTCTAATAGCACTAATTATCATTTCATGTCATTATTATTTCTTCCGAAGAACGGAGCGAGTCTAACAGCAGGATTCCTCCACTATTCCATTGCTATCGATAAGTTGATAAGCAAATACCATAGAATAGTAGTGCTAACTTTACTCCCTCCTAGCTATCTCCCGACTGGAAATGCGTATGGTGGTCACCCGTCCAATACCTGACCTAGCTAAGTACTGCTTAACAACGATTATATCAGAGAACCGGTGTTTCCAACATGCTAAACCGTTCGGTTATTGTGGATAATAAGTGTGAATTCTGGAACATCGAAATTTATTGATCTGTGGTGTTTAAGGACGCAACGTTTTGACAACTGGCCCTGTGGCACGGGTATGGCGTCGGCACAGAAAAAAAATACACACTAAAAGGATTCTATGCGAATGATTTCTTTTCTTCCAGAACGTGGCGCTGGAAGCTTACATCTGCATGAGACTTTTAGGAGTTAAAAATGAACTTGCCTGCACCAGATCCTCCAGATATACCCTGGCCTCGCTGCTAGTGAACAACACAAACAGAGGCTGGTTTCGTGGACAGCGATTGCGCATGGAGATGTTTAGTTGGGGCAGCTCCGCGAAGGAGGCCATTGAGCCCGACTGCGACAGACCCTTGTGAATCAGCATCTCCCTCGCGGTGAAATTGACTGGCATGGCCAGGACCACGCATCCTGTATGATACCAGCGAGCAAAAGCAGACACGACTGCAGTAATCGTGTCAGCCGGCATCCCGTCCTGACAGCAGCACGTCAGCAACAGAGTCAGCAACAGGAACGTGGCAATAACCAAGGGCAACATCTTGCTTGAAGAGAGAGGAAGGGAGGCGAACCAACTTTGGCGACGTTAAGCTTACTAACAGTCTTCTTTTTGTTCTGGTTCTAGCTTGTTGAAAGTTCTCTCACTTTTTTAAGAAACGCACACGAGAACTAAACTATGCCAATGATACTATCTTCACAATATTTTTTAAATCTTTTGACTCGTTAGATTTTGTGTAGAAATTGCTGACCGGGAATATGACCTCCATTTAGAGCGCCAAAACAAATGTAAAGCACTTTTCTGTCGCTTCGTGGACTGGCAGGCGAATTCTAAATGGTGGTCATTGTGTCGTCGAAAGAATGTGTCAAGAATATCAAGCCAAAACAATCAGTCTTCTTCCAATATTTCTACACCTGTAAAATCGAGAGTCAATTGAGAACGACAAAGGAATGAATAGCTAAGTATAAAATCAATGCCACTAAATCTTGCATGCTTCACCGGCAGCCATTTAATCAACATGTCACAATGAAATGTGTCAGCTCACAATAGATGTCAACGCGCTAAACTTTGAGACTTGAGATTGAGAATCGACGTATCCGACGTGCATCAGCCAGCACAGCTGGCAGCTAGGGGCGATGAAAAACAACACAACGGATAAATATTTCTTTAAAACTCGTTAAAAAAAATCTGTACTGGTTGAAAGACAGTTGTAAGCTGTAAAGTCTAAACAATTATCTCTTTTGTGTGACTTTATGCCAGGAACTAATTCTTGAAGGACAAGAAATGAGAGAGAAAGGTTGGCAATAGCTCTTTTGGAAAATAAATAACTCATCAAAATGTTTTCCTCGTTCGTAATATAATTTAAAGAGAGAACCTGTTTTGAAAAAACTAACTCAAACTGGGTTTTGAATGCAAAGTGAAAGAACTAACTGATTTCCCTTTACTATTATTACTGATATAACTTCAAATAATTTATAATTTATAATTTTATTACTTTACTTTATTAACTGATTCTTTTAATTAGTATTCAAAACCCAGTTCGAGTTAGTTTTTTTCAAAACTAGTTCTAAGTCTAGGTATAGTTAGACATGAGACTTAAAAATCTTAGAGAACTGTTTTCCTTCGTCATTTAAACAAGTAGTCATTGGCCATTGCTTTGCGTGTTTCGTTCTTTAGTATTTAAGATTTCCAGGCAGTGCAAGGGCAACGTAGTCGGGAAGCACCGCTTCTTTGGCAAACATTTGCATCGAATGTGCATATAGTAAGTATTTGAAAGCACCTACTTTGCACCCGGCGGGTGCAAGCGTTGATGCGATCTTATTAATCTTGGGAACGCTTTGAACAAAGTTTTTAAATATTTGAAAAGTAATCAAATATGCGTCCTTCGGGAGGAAAGTGTGAGCTGTCAAGCTCACACTTGCAAAGGCGCCTAGGAGCTCTAGTTTCCACCGAATAGCATGTTGGTTGCAATGCAATGTTTATATGCGCCCTTTGGATGCAAAGAGTTTGGTTTAAAAACGAAATAATGTTGCTTCCGCCAGTAGCAAACCCGCGGCTAGCCGCTGCGTTGCGCACCCCCACTGGACGCCCATGGCATGACCTACATGTCACTTAAACACAGAGAGCTCGCAGTTATCCCTCTCCAAGAGACAAGAGTCTCAACAGTTCCCATGTCCTAGCTTCAAATCGGCACACATTTTCTTACTACGCAATATTTGAGGTGCGCTTAACGCCAGCGCGTGAACCGTACTAATTATGATGTCCCTGGTTTGTCAGTATTGACAGACAAGAGGATTTCCTCTAATAAGACACAAAAACTGTATTTTCACGTTCGACGACGGCTCGCTTACCTAGGTCCTTTTGTGCATTTACCTGTAGAATTTTCCTGCCAAGGGAAGCAAAACAATTATCATAAATACTAATAGACGTTTTGTTGGTACATGTGGTAATTGATCAGATCACAATAAATTAACTTTTGACTGCTACGTGCTATCAAAGTTAATTTACTGGCAACGTGTTTACTAAAAGATAAGCACTAAAAGCAAACAGGTAAGTATGAGCACAAAGTATAAGTTTCACTCTACCAGGAATGAAGACTGGGATTAGAGAGGGCGCAGGGTCGTTGGTTCCATTCTCTTTCATCAATATCTCAGTTAATTATTACTGTTGACATTATGGATGCTCGGATATTTACGAAGTGTGCTTATCCTGATTGCAAAAGGGATTACGATACTTTTTGGCACAGTTCCATCTGTAGAAGTAATAACCTTCCTTTATGACGACAGCGAATAGAGCTTTAAAAACCTGCTGCCCTGGAAAGTGGTAGTGGTTCAGCATCTTATGTGTGAACCCATCAGTTCTGCAGAGCCGGTACTACAATGAAAAACAACGCTGTGGGTGTTCTCTTGTCGCTAGCGTCTTTGGCAACGGTGATGACGCTTCCGCTGCAAGAAGTCGCAGGGGATGCTGGTAAATATTCTAATGATATAGGTATATCGTCTTTCCAATCGCAATACATTCATACAACGAAGCGCTTTTTGTTTAAAATTTCGATAGCGACTAATAGATTGAGTTGCAATTAACGCACTCAAGGCTTGAGATATGCAGACAGCAAATAGATCGATGCCAAAGAGCAAGTATGCAAGTAATACTAAGTATTTTAACGCGAAATTTTACTCGTGCAGGCGAGTTCATCGTGGAGGATGACATGCGCATGCCCACTAATTCTCCGAGGCTTCGCCAGCGAGGCATGCTTCCAAGCTTGGCGTGGCCGAATGGTATCGTCCCATTCCTCATCAGCCCCAACTTTAGTAAGTCTGACAAATAGCTTCGGCAATAGCAGGATGATTCAAGTGTGTATCACATAAGTGCGGTAACAACATGTTGATGCCAACAGCCGAAGCAGAGAGGTTGGTGATAACGAACGGTCTAGCCGTGTTCGGAAAGTACTCCTGCGTACATTTCGTACCGAAGGTAAAGCAAAAAACATACGTCGACATCTTCAAGGGCACGGGCTGCTGGTCAGTCGTTGGACATCACGAAGGCGCAGGTGACGTTAAATCAGTACCGAATGAAGTGTTTTTTAATCGTTATGTAAAAGTACAGCACATTTTACAATCGTGCTGAAAGGGGGAAGGCGGCAGGAGAAATAAAGCGCCATGGGATACGAACCGGGATTTGGGAAAATAGTTCTTTCCATTTCAAGGTCATCGACAGGTTACATCGTTTTCTAATTCCTGGTTTCAGTTACCGACCTACATAGGAGGTATTTCTAATAAAAATATACAAGAATATTTCAAGCATTGTGGTTCCTGCAGACGGGTTGAAACTATCCTTGTCGCCGGGCTGCTTCGGACACCGCACCGTCGTCCACGAGGCGATGCATGCGCTCGGAATCCTCCATGAACAGAACCGAGAGGACCGTGACTACAACATAGTCGTCCTCTTGGATAACATTCAGTCAAACGGTAAGACCTGATGAGGAGTTCACTTCAGAGAATCGGACCTCGGCATGTCGACTGTCGAGTTACTAGTGGTCCCTATTTTCCGTCACGGGCTCTTGATGTTGTTTCTGATCGAAGACACGATCGTCGTTCTTGCAGAGGACGGACTGATGAAATGGTATAACGCCGTGTCGCTAGGAGTCCCTTACAACGTGGAAAGCGTCATGCAGTATGGACCCACTGGCTTCAGCAACAACGGAAAACAAACAATCGTTTCCACCGTAAATATTATTAAAATAATACAGTCAACTGGAGCCTGTTGGTATCGGTTATTTGGCATTCAAGCTGATTCAAGTTGCGCAAAAGAACGACAAAATATTATTAGTTGAAACTAGTTTAAATTACGAAAGCTCGCAATGGGCAGTAGTAAACTTAATAATAAAAAAACGACAAAAGAGTACGAACGAAGATGTAACGAGTTGTTAACTTTTCCAGCGGCCGCACCATCCGATTGACGACACGAAAATACCGTGGTCCGACTTCCGCAGAGTCAATCGTCTTTATGGTTGCCCTTCGAAGCATGAGGCTGCCCTGGATAAACTCGAGTACGGGAACTGATCCCAGACCGTTCGCTCCCTGTTCGAGAATGTTTCCCAAGGATATATTTCCGATTCCGTGTCCGTGGGATAAATAACCAATTCGCGGACAAGATCACGATGTTAAACCTATTGTGGGCATATGATTTTTCCTTGGTACATATCTGTCACTCGCGTAGTCCTACAGTGGGGATCTTACGGCTAACATAAAGGCAGAACTTCACATTTGTATTGAAAGTATATATTTAACACAGCAGTTAGCACCTTCCTTTGTACCTGTCTGAAACCATGCCATAGACCTTTAGCCACGTGTCTTTTTTTTCAGCGAAGCTTATTTAAGAGTATCAGCACCTTTTTGGTATGCTCAAAGCAATAAAGGAAAGCCACGGCAACTAATTGTACATCTGAATTCAAGTGGCGACATCAGATACATTACAACATTTATAAAACAGTTTCCTCGCCTCTGCATCAAATAATGTCTACTTTAACAATATCCAACATACGTACCATTTTACTGGTCGGCATGCAATGCTTATATGCTTACGGGGATCGATTTTTTAAATTGAATCTAGATAATAATATAGAGTCAAAACAATGTCAACAATGAGTCAAAACACAGTCGGCAATGTTAGACAGGCAATGAGTATCAGGTATGTTGCAAGCGATAGGTACTGCGATAGCGTATATAGAAGGACAAGGGAAGGGATTTCCAGTGTAAACCGGATGATGCAAGCTGCTAGCACCTACTATGTGACCTTCTGATAACACTATCTCGCCCAAAACAGCTTCCTGTAAAACTTACGTCTCGCTGCCTCAAGCTATCACGGATGGGGTAATGCAGTGAGTGGCATACTAATTTCAAAAAGTTTGGAAGGTCATCTTATCTTAAAATGAATGAAAACAAATTGAAAAATCATGAATGATATTGTGAATTATTTAAACATTTGTAAATATGAATGCGTGTAACATTGTGCGTCATAAATTGATGTTGATTAATAAGACTACGAATTATTGCTGGCAGAGCGCACATGAAGCAATAGGTATACGATATGACAAAGTTTCAAATTTAACTTAAAATTCGTCCACCATGACAATTCACAGGTAATAAAATTATATTTGGAGCTCTATGTTTTAAAAATTGCAACCTCTCCTCCCGATGCCTCGTACCAATGCAATATATACTCACCTAGTTAACAAATAGCACAGAACTGTTTCAAACTTGAAATATGTTTGGCGTTAAATCACAAGATTAAGTGTGTTCACTGGAGGTGAGAGCGTGAGCCTGTCACGAGGGTGACTTCTTCAGCGCTAGCAGACGACGGTCTTCGGGTGGACTCTGGATCACGCACCTGCAGGAAAAGAGATCACTCTTCGGCCTTTGCACAATATTAGGTTCACAGATGGACGGCAGACGGGTACTCAGGAAAAAGAAAAATCAACTCAAGCAGGCATGCGAGGTTTGCGGGGTGCCAACAGATTTCGAGGTAATACGTTCTGCTATTGCGAAACTAGAGAGAGACAACCGCGGAGAATGCAAATTTGGTTTTATTGATAAGCTTAGCGAGCGAAATCTTCAATTTCACCTACCCCAGAAAAAAATCACTTTTGTATGTTTATTTTATATTTTTGTGTGTGTGTATGTCTGTTTGTTCGCGCTCTAGCGGCCAAACGCCTTCGCCGATTTGAACAAGATTTGCAGAGCACATGTTTGTGTTCTCAACTTAGACCCCCTACTTTTTTTCAGAAAAATGGACCCAATAGATTTTGAATAAATCGATTTTTACGAAATTTTTCGATTTTTTTAAAACTTCAAAAGTTGCTAACTCTTAAAGTTTTCAACCGAACGTGTTCAAAATTGGCACACATATTGATCTTGCTAAGATTTACTGTGCCTAAAAATTTCAGGTCCGTAGGTATAACCGTTCCTGCGTTATTAGCGATTTTATGTGATTTTTTAGTGATTTTTTCCAACAAGCTGCATTAAATGCCAGTAGATGTTCAAAACTAAATCTATCGTTGTTTTGCAATTTTTGGCCCCTTCATGAAAAAACAGAATGGATGATTCCTCTGATGAAATCAATACCTAAACAAAGAGAAAAAACGAAACCCAAATCTGTCGCGAGGGAGTCTACTTCAGAAATGATGGCGAAATGCAAGATTATCGATGGTTGTGGTGCTACTGTGGCGGAAAGGAAGCATAAATGTTCTTGGTTCTTGGTTCTACAGCTCTTGGTTTGTCCACGTCTGCCTCAGATCTCAGTGTTCAAGAAACTGAAAAGTCAGCGGAAACGGAGGTAGTTGTAACACGCATCATGAGCACACAACACGCAATCACATAAACGCATCGCGATCGTGCCAATCTGTTATCGCAGCTGCTTTCTGCCAATTGGCTGCTGACATTATGGCGCACACGAGTGAATCATCATATTGTTCTCATGCGCTCATACACAATTGATTACTCTCTGACAGGTGAGGTTAGGAACACAGGACACCGCTAAACGTAAACACTTGACGCAGTTGTCAGGTCAAGGCTCTGACAGGGCAAGGCAGGGCAGATCAGAGCAGAGCAGAGCAGGGCTGGACAGGACAGGGCAAGGCAGGGCAGGGCAGGGGAGGGCAAGACAGGGCAGGTCTGAGCAGGGCAGGGCAAGGCAGGGCAGGGGAGGGCAGGCCAGGGCAGACAGGCAGGCAGGCTGCATGCGGTTTTTAGCCATGCAGACCTCTTACCTATAACTCGCTCAGCACCGGCAGTAGGGACCAAGAATGGACAAAAAGAGATGACATGTTAACATAACTCCCGTTCCACTAAGGGAAAATCGCGAGTTTTGGTGGTAACTTGGCTTGAAGAGCATAGATCCTGTACTATGTGGATTTGTAATCTGCTCGAAAATTTTACATTGCGTTAGCCAAAAAACGCACTTAGGAAAGGAAAAGCTGGCATACACCCTCTCTCTATCTCTGTTGAACAACCAAAAGCTGGCAACACGAAACAGATTCACTTGTGTCAAAAGACAAAAGCCTCTTGTCTCGCACAGTCAATGGGTAAAGGGGATTATCATGACTTATGACAGAAATTGCATCAGCAGCAACAATCAACAAAGATGTGTGGGACATCAAGGCCCCAGCGCCAGACACCAAAAAGACTGTTGTTGGAAGTTGTGGTTTTCCGTGATTAATCATATCCACTCGAGATACTCACTTGATAGATACTGCACCAATAGGATACAGCCATTTTCTGTCAAATATCCTTGCTCATTTACTCCCACCAACAAACTGATACGGCATATGCGCACCTATGGCATCAAGGACTCAAGGGCATGTGGAGGGCACTTTGAAATGTTCTGTACGGTCGAGTCACGGGTAACTTACAACTCTATGTTCTGTATGGTGGAGCAGGTGCAGTTGGTGTCCACCTTCACATGGCAGTGCTTGTGACAGCGGATCTGACAGTCCCGGCACTCATACGCCTGCTTTCCAATCCTTCGCGCCACAGCCTTGTTGCACACGTGACAGATCGTGCCTCTGAGAAAGACGCAACGCACATTCATGTGTCAGTATGGTGCGTTGGGTCGCTGTTGGTAGGGAGGGGGGAGGGGGGACATGGTGCACGCCTAGGTCGATTCTGACACCATTGATGGCAAGCTGAGAGCGGGTGCGCTGCCCCCCTCCAATCCCACACTGTTTCTATGTAAAGTGGTTGATTCGTCCTTGATTAGCTGGGTGATGAAAGTCGCAAAAGATTTTTATGCATGCATCAGCGTCCACCAGATATTTTATTGGAAAATGTCGACCACTTTCATTGTTGGTGTAAAAAAAACGACACCCGATAGGAGTTCGATCACGTGACTGTCGTCGTTGAATGCAAAAGTAATGTCAATATTAACTTTCTTTTCCTTGCAAATGTTAAAAAAAAGTCTAGTACCATTGACAAGTACTTTAGTCTAGTTCTTAATCACCACGTGTTGTTTTTTGCTGCAATTATCAATCGTTATCAGGTAGTAGTAAATTATCTCACTCACCCAGATAAGTGCTTCGCAATAAAAGTATGGTCGTTGAATATGTGAAGCTTTGTGCCCTTTTTTCTCCACTTGCTTTTCTGTGCCATTGACAAAGGCACAAGGTAGTGTCTGGAAAAAAGGAATGGGTCGTTAGTCTGATATTTCAATGCGAGATGGTCAATCTGCTCAGTGATTTCATTTTTCCAAGGTCAAATATATTTTTCATGAGGTTCGCCGCCCGCTTTCCAACCTACAACCCATGTCTCTGCCTTGGAATTTGTTTGTAAACTCACTTCTTGATGCCGTTCTCAACGGACTCCAGGACGAGTGTGGAGGCCTCGTTGATGTAGGTACGCGTTGACGCGCCGCTGATTCCCGACATCTCGCTGAGGCTGGACCGTGTGGACGTCTCCCCATCTCGCAGACCCGGGACTAGAAGGTAGCCTGCAGGCACCACACGGGCAGTCCGGTCAGGCACTGAACCGGCACACTTGCCAGGGCTAAGATGAAGATGACCGCTAAACCTAACATACGCTTTGCCGGCAATTGGCGATGTGAGAGACGTCAGACTTTAAAAATATGCATACAGATACGAAGTTGGCTTAATGAATGAAAACTTCCAACCAATTATTTTTGGCTCCAAATTGACTAACACTTCTAACACTGAATTGTTGAAGTCTACACTAAGGAATGCGTGGAGTTTGCGTTCAGCATCGTTTAGAAAGTGCATTCGACAAAGAACCTCGTCAACTCACCACACAGGTTAATTCGTGCAAGCAATCGACGGGCATTCGACGCAGTGAACGTAGAGAGAAGAAGGAAAGAAGAAGTATAAGAGTTTCGAATTTTAATTACATTGTACTAGGGATTCGCTAACGCATTCATTGTTGCGTTGTAGATGAGCGTAGCGATAGTAGTAGTTGGTAAAAAGTGTAACTGGGCAA
>LVVV01432249.1:0-14978 GCA_001676325.1 Amphinemura sulcicollis
CCCCCCCCCCCCCTCTCCCCCTCACTACAGTTCAATAGGTCGGTCCGCGAGGTCTAAATATAGTAAAAACACCAAAGAAGAGCTCCTAGATTGAGCGTCGTCGTCTGTGTCGTCGTGAATCTTTGCCCTACTAGAAGACGCACATGTCAAAGTGAGAGAGCTCAGTGCGAATCTGAATCTTAATTTATTAGTGATTTGTGTTTAGAAATAGTTTTCAACCGGTAGTCAATAGAAATCCAACCACTATAAATGCATTACAAACTATTTAATGATCCCAAAGTTAAAAGGCAGTTACCATACTGCTGCTCCCACTTGTAACAAATTGCCTATATATTGCCAACTTGCCTAAACATGGGACATCTACTCTCTCCTATCTACCTAATACTTTGAAACTAAATGATTTTTTTTTGTATAAATATGTGTAGAAATGATTATTATTTTATTGAATAAATATAATTATTTTTGTTAAACCATATCAGCTGCACTGTAGATAACAACACAAGCCTGATACCAAAGTGACTCCCATTTTATAGGTGGTCCACAACAGATTATCCAGCGATCAGCGATCTAGGTCGACATCAGAGGTCAACTATGAAAAAAATGCGAAAGCAGCAAATCCATCAACAACATCCAATTAAAAACAGAACCAACACAATTTCGGAAACCATTCTCCATCATCACGTCTCCACATTTTCACGAATTTCACGAATTTCGCCTCTTTTGCGCACAACAAAGCTGAATATCGCCACTCCGTCCTGCATGACTTCGCCTCTAACTCTAATAAATCTGTCTTGGATCGAACCCCGTCCCACGAACCGATTCACCAACCAAAAACCGTCTACGCAAACTGTCCATTTCCGCGTTATTTCTGTGCCCCGTCGAACGCTAGCGATCACCACGCGGTCCGCTCTGCGCCAGTGCCGCGGCGCTCTCAGCTCGGGCTCGGGCCCCGGCCTGGCCGGCCGGCTGCCTCCAGCTTGCGCCAGTGCTCGTTCGTTCGGTCTATTACGTGACTACCACACACGTCGCAAGGCCTCTCTCCCCGGCCCTCGACGGACCACCCAACTAGCTGTGCAGACGCGAGCCAGCCACATCACTTCTGGGACAGCCGCGTTTGCTCCACTTTCGGTAGGACCTCCCGTCCCGATCGACGGACTTTGCCTATCTAACGCCCTTTATACGTTCGTAAGCCCCCCCTGAGAGGGTCGTCAAGATCGGGGGTGTTCGTCGAGAGGTGTTGACGCGTGGGGTTCACCCAGGATGCTCGAGATCACGTCGGGGTTGATGATCTCTGCAAACCGGCGCCTCCACTCTCAACGACGAAGACCAAAGGGGTGACATCGATGCTGGTACACCATTCTGTGCCGTCGATAGGCAGAAAGATTATAGATGTTTTCTAGATAACATGTAAACAGGCTGTATTTAGCTCACTTTGTTATTGTTCCTAGTCCCGATCCCTTGTGTGCGTGTCTGATTATGTTCAATTCCTCCCGAAGAGGGTGGTATGATGGTAATGATTGTGCATGCTATCCCATGGCCATCATGTTCCTCTCAAACGCCGGCACTCGAGATGAGTCGCCGATAATGATCTGGGAGTGCATCGCAAGCCGGTCACGACCCGCCCACGCCACATGGTCACGGTACGAGCCGATGTCGGCGTCGTCGATCTGTCGTCGACTCGATATGACATCGACGGCCACATCAACACGCGATCGGCGGCCTCCGAAGACGCGACTTCCTAAAACGTGATCGCCGCAACCAACTTCTGGGAGGTACGAGCCTTCAGTCCAGAACGCACCAATATATAGGTACCATACTCCAAATGAGTTCCGCCAAACTATGTCATTATCAGATGCCCGAAATGATAAAACGTCGTAGGTATATACATCCGAAATCGTAGTCACCGCAATAGCAGGGCCAAGGGTATAACAGAAGTGAGCTCCCAGTTGGATTGGTACAAAACGAAAAGCGAACTGGCCGCGTGGTACGAGATGGTAACTGGTAAGAGGTAAGAGTGCGCGCTAGCAGTGGACCACCCGCTCAGCTGATGTGATTGGACTGTGTAGCCCGGCGTGTCCATCGCCAGTCTGTCATCATCATCCCACTTTGGAGAGAGCATGGCGAGGATGACGTCGTTGGCAGAGAGGGGTTCCTGCTGACCACTACTCGGGGGGGCAGCGGTCGACCGTCGACTCGAGAGTGTGCACGGCCGAGGCGGAGGATGATGGTGCATTCTGTGCCGAAAGGCATTGGCGATCTCTTTACTCTTCAATGGAGATGTGATGCTTGCGAATTTCACTAGTGGGCCGATATTGGCAAGCCGTTAATCAAAATAAGTCCGAGGGAACCTTTGTGGGTGCGGATTGCAAAACAAAGGTGTATGAACGAACGGTTATTTCGTTTTACTGTCGTCATCTATATTAGCTTTCCCGTTGTCGGCGTACTTATACGCTATAAGAAACAGTTTTAAAATGCCCGCTGATAAGTTGGAATAAAATTTACCAAATTAACGGTCAGAAAAACGGTGGATCAAGAATGAATTCGATCGTGAACTACGAAATTCGAGCTCTCTGAACTTCCAGACCATTACACGAACTGTAGCGATTTAATCTTAATCTGTCGTGACCACGACTTTAAATAAACCCCTTTAATCCTTAATTATTCCTGCGTGAACATAATAACTGGATGATTAGTTAATATCGAGTTTTTTTCCGGCTCGCCGCCCAAAGTCCGACGATGGACCAAATCAAGCACAAACCAAGGAAGTGAAACAGCCAGCTATCAAGATATAGCCAATTCAGCACTGCTCCAACGCTAATGGAGGTCATTTCTCTTTTCACTATAAGCCATCTGAGAATTCCACATTGTGTTTTACCTGTCTTTTTTGCTCGACAAAATTGCTTGCCAGAGAATGAAGTCACAAATAATTGTTCACGCTTCAGCAGTTGATTGCCATCGACTATACGACGCTTTTTTTCGACGAACATGTTAAAAGATTTATAATACACAATGAATACGTCCGCGCTCTTGTATAGGCAAATCGTATCCCCTGCCCTGTGATACAACGCAAATAGTTTACATTTTGGTCACCAGTCCATGCGTTCCGATCGGCACAGCTGCAAACAGACTGCATGCATGGGCTCGGTGGGCCAAGATGAACGGCTTTTTATTGCAGTATGCTGCTGCGATCACAGAGATTCACTCTAATTGCGTCCTCAATCCAAAATTCCGTCGTTGTGCTGTTGGATTACCTAAACAGTGAAATGCTTTGTTAAAACGGAAATAAACCTCTAAATTTACCGATTAATGCAACTGCCAAAAGACCAGTTCGAAAATTGGACACTTCACAAAACAAAATCAATTAATTGTAATTGTACAGAGGTAAACTTCATTTAAAAGTATACTTTACTAAAATCACAAGTCAAAATTGCAACTCTCTATATAGTCTTATGATGTATACAAGGTATGCATAGAGCGGCACATAAAGCTGTTGCAAGTCAGATGCTACTTAATTGCAACTTATATATTTATTTGCAACTCATGTGTGCGAACCATGGCGCAACAAAAATAAATTATTATCCACTGATCGATTCTAGTGATTCGTTGGCGAGACACTCTCGGCTTGCCAGGCGAATGAATTATAGATTGGCATTCATGTAATTGGCCATTGTTGAGAAAGCAATTTCAACTCGCCTAACCTACCCAATGAATCTTAACGACGCAAATAAGTCTTGCCAATCAATGAAGATATTGTGACATGTCACTGGTGGACCGACCAGTGGCGTATGCGCCTTCAGTGAATGGTTTCTGGGGTCTCAATGGTTGGGGCTGACCTCAACAATATCAAACATGGCAATTGGTTTAAACTTTAAACATATTTTCATGTTCTAAACAATACTGTAAGCGAGGTTTCCGAACCCTCCTAATTCAGGACAGGAAGAAGGAGCCAGTGGCAGAACGATTCCGTGGTACCGAAAGGTTTGGGGATGTGATTCCAATTGCTCCTATTTCAGTCCAAGGCTAGTTCTCGTCGTGTATTCCAGTGGTGGTAGATAGCTGATACTTAACCATCGCCTGTTTGCATTTTTGCATTCGCAATGAACTGGTCAACGCATTTCAAACTGCAAACCGCCATCTCTGTAATTAAAAAATTACAGAGAATTTGCAAAATTCTCTTCAAATTTCGGCACAGAGCGAGAGAGCTTTTTCTGCTAAAGTAATTGCCAACTGTTTTAAAACTGGCACTGGACAGCTTCTTCAAATATGTTCCGTTTCTTTTTTTAGGAAACCCTTTTCGTACGCCACTGGTTTTTGATTATGACGTCACGACAGTGCGTGTCGCACGCGGCACGCGCTTGTGCGTCGAGCAGGACGCAATCTTGCGATATGTCATCCTTAATTGCGTCTTCCAGGATGTCACGTGGTCACGTGCAATGACGCGTGGGAAGATGGAGTTTACCTGCGCGGCAGCATCGGTGCTTGAGAAACATCATTTGATGGATTTATAAATGTAAAATCTTAATTCTGTCTCCTTGCGCTCGTATAACATGGTCCATGGGAAAGTGCAGCAAAGGATTAAGATTTCATTTCTTCGATCTCGATTTCTATGGACCTTCTGGTCGTGTCTCGGCTATGCCCCGCGCGCTTTGCTGAATGCAGCACCATTCAATGTTACGTTTCAAAAGAATCGACATAAAGAAAAGCTTATTTTCTTTATGTGTCACGACGCTTTCCTCCCGGCGTGCCCTTCTCAAATTCTAGCTGCATAGAGACCAATAGCTCGCCAGAGAGAATCTCCTCGGGGCAAAGTAAGCAGGCGAGGTGTGAATACCTGGGCAGCTTGCGAAACCAAGAGCCTGGGTTAAAAAATACCACAATCATTCTGATCGCTTGTTTTGTTTAGGGACTGTTTGGGGGAGAGATTTTCTCTGTGCAATTCGTGATCGGTGAGAAATTCGGGAATTACTTTTCATTTCAGGGAAATTCATCTCGGGGCATGTCAATTTAACGCAAGGCATTTTCCTTTTACTCGGTGAAAAAAAACTGCAGGGCAGAGTTCAAAGTTCATATTTTTTAGGTCTTTGATCTGGTTTCAAAAATACTAATTGCACACCTCGTGATAAGCAAATAGCAGCGAAATTTGACTTGCGAGGCCTAAAAAGGGTCTAGAAAAGCCTAGCCGCCAAACGCAAACATTGTTTACTGTGAACGGGCTTCAAAATCTGGTTCAAGACAGGGAAGGTTATTTTTTTACCAACAAAAATTGCCCACAGAAAAAAATCAAACTACTACTTTTGCACTGATGTTCAAGTGTGCCGTTCGACGTATTATTGCGTGGTTTTCGGCATGCAGCCTATAAATCAAGTCCAACAGATTGGAAAGTGCATGTGCATCGCCAACGGTTTGACAGCAGGTGCAGCAGGGTGCAGCAGTTCACTGCATGCGTCGAGTTACCTTGCTCCTTGGGCACCCAACCCTGCTCTGGACTGCGGGCGCCGTTGGGGCGACACCCTAGAAGTGCTTTTGCAACTGGTAATTCGATCTAGCGCATGCAGGTCCTATTATTTTTAAAACAACTTTGGTAGGTAGGTACTTAATTTTCTAGGCTACTGCATCTGGCTTGTTGCGCGATTCAGGATTCAGAAATCTTTTCGTGACGTTTTTAGCACTTTTTTGTCAAGATTTCCATCTCTGGGTATAATGAGTTCCCCTAAAAATAAAATGGCACCACTATACTTTTCGATTTTTGCGGATCCTTTTAGTTCTTTACAACAAACGAGAGTTGTGTGGTCAATGTCAACCCCGCTATAAGATCCAAATTCGTTGTGGTAAAGAATAAAATTTATGGCTTAATTTCTGTGTTGAGTTGGTGCGCAAATTTAAATTTTGATCACGTTCAAGATTTGAACAAGAGAGAGGACCCACCATTTTCAGCAGGCCACTTAAGTTTTGAAATCGAGCCCAAAGATAACATGTTTAACGCTATTACACCCTGTAGTTAAATGCAATCTTTATACAAGTGGTACCCATTGTCTGTCTCATCTCACGTCGTGGATAGGGTGGGGGGGAAGGGGGGGCACAGACGCGGTCCAGGGGTGTGTCAACCTAGAACTACCAGCGATCCGAATAAAGTCGTTGGACACGAATTATTTTCCCGAACAGAATGTCAAAGGCAATAATTGACACACCTTAGACCGGGCGTGGTGTTTCGCTCTGAAACACAACAGTCGTACAATGTATCAGCGAGGACCCAGCATGCGACGCAGTTTTTTATCGAGAGAATGGATTGAATTGTTAGAGAAAATGTTTATTTTTTATGGGGGAATAGAAGTGAGAATCTTTATTTGGTGGACCACACGACATCAGCGTTAAACCAGTATGATTTTATCGAGATGATCAACTTGCCAGGCGGAGTACAGGCCTGCCTTGCCGAAGTCACACCAACTCAGAGTTATAGCGATCGTTGATTGTAAGTGCTTATTGCGATCGCTAGGGAATAAAAATATACCTATCAAGGTGCAAGATCTCCAAGGCATTAACGACAACTGACAAATTCTAAATCAGTACACTGCCCGAAGATCTGGTTTACGAATGGGAATAATTAAAAAAATAATCTGCAATAATTTGCATTGGCATACTTCTCTATTTTGCAAATATTTGTGCGAAAACTGAGTCAAATAACTGAATTTCGTGGAATCTTCACATTTCCGAAAATCAGATTGTCTTTATTGTGCCATTAAATTAGTATAATATAACTCTATTGCCAGTGCTACATGCCATTCGGATGCATTAATTTCTTTGTTTAACTTATATAGTGCACCGATAACGTGTTGGTGCATTTGTGGCGGCATAGTGCAGCTGCAATTTCTTGCATATAAAGTATAAACATTACAGTGCTCATGCATCTTTATCCTTGCTTACACAGCCTTCAATTCAATGGCAATAGTTTGATTGCGTCCTGGCAAAGGGCATAGTGAAAAAGCAGCACGACTGTCAACGCCAGTGACTCAATCAGTTTCGACAATTGGGTAAACCGGCCAACAAATCTATTATCATTTATTACCCTTCCAGTACCGATGCAGCCAAGTAATTCTTGGAATAGCGCATGAGTTGCTCAGGCTTGATTGCTCTAATTTGCACGAAATTGATCGTGAAAAACAGTATAATATTAATTCGAAAAAATCAATATCGAAATGTGTGATTACCGCCACAATTTGATAAGAGTAATATAAATTAAGGACATCTCTCGAGAATGTTGATGTCTTATCTCGCGATATTGATCCACAGTTTAAGTTTAATTGACTTCAATGACGCATGTAGCCAGCTTTGTATCATATAAAACAACAAAAGTATACCTGGCAATGCTAGATTAGGTGGCACAATAAAAGTACAGGCGGCAGGAGCAAAGAACTGACAAGCTTCTATTTCAAAATGATTAGGTTAGTTGGTACATGAGCATGCTACGATCTGCATCGCAATGTTGTGCCTATGTCTCTAGTGCTACTCTTTCAGATAAGAATCCCAGCAAGCTATAAAAGTTTAAAAAATTTGAGTTGACTAAAAGGTATTTGAAGACACACGCCATCTTTGGATTGATTGTAAGTTGTTGTATTGAATTTAAGTTCCGCAAAATTAGGAAGAAGATAAACTGTTTCACTAACTGCCTCTCATGTATGATGAAAACACAAAATCTGTAAAAACGTTGATCGTCACATCAAGGATGTTCACACTTCAGTTCCATGGCCATGTCTAGTATATACCATAACACCGCGAGGCAGTACACAACATAATACCTCATTTCTTACTGTGTCACCTCTCTCAGCAGGTCTATGGCTTCCGCATCATCTTTAGACGAATCTAAATGGGCAAAAGTGTCCCGCCAAGCAGCGGATGAAACTTCACGTCCATTCTCGTATCCAAACACGGCACAAAGAAGAAACCAACAAACAAATCACAACAAAAATATATCCGCACGTCAAATATCTGTCATATCGATTGGCAGCGAACGCAGTGCTCCACATCGATCCAGCGACTTCGTGATGACTCAATTGTCTCCCGAAATGTTCAAGAAGACTTCGCCACTGGACAAGCCAGCGTGCACATGCCAATGTTCTTGTGGTAGCACCAGCGGAAAGGTAATGCGAGAACTGCAACTCGACAGGGTTTTTGCTCCTACAACTTCTACAAGGCAGTTTGATTCTTCTTAAAAAGTATCATGGCAACTGTCAGTAAAGCCTTGTCGACTTGGGAATGATTGTCTGAATCATTATCGAGTCCTTATATAATCGCACTCTTAGAGCGTGACATAGAAGACAGAATGCAGATGCAACTTGAAATTTATCGGATTGATATAACTTCCGGAACTCTCCGAGCGATTTGCGCAAAAAAAAACTTTTTCAGACACCCGATACTAATAACTTTCTGCTAGCTGTAAGGATGGAATTTAAATGTATTGTGTGCAGTTGCCAGGCACGGTGAAAAGGAAGGAAGAAATGAAAGGCGAGAATCTTTCCTGGCGCCGACTGGAACTGAGCCGTTCCAAGCTGAAAGTTTCAGCCACGACCTCGGAACTGTTGGCAGGGTTTGCTCTGGTAAGAACATAGAAGCGACAGTGTGCTTCATTTGCTCTTCAGTTTTCACAGAAAACGCCTCAGTTGTTTCAGTTCGATCTGTTCTAAAACCTAGCAAATAGTCGAAAATAGCATCAGGGAGCTTCGTGCACTTTCTTTTTATTTAATTGCACCATTACAGAAAGTTATACACTTTACCATGGATTTGGATAAATATTCTGTTCGCAGATCAGATGATATTGCAGCTCAGGAGCGTACAATTCCATGGTTGGATGTTATAGCTGAATGAATTATTTCCTTTTGCCATCGATTTCACGCTTCTATGAATCTTTCTTTGCCACCTTATAAAACATTCCGATATTAGATTATTTTTCATCTGGCAGCATGTCATCGCTTTATCATCGAGACAAAATCACCCCGTGTGTTACACTTACAGGTAGCGATGGTCGAGCTTAACATCAACCAACCGACGATCGTTCCCGAGTGGCTGTTCGTTGTATTCACCGTGAGCACCACGATCCTGGTCTCCATCCACGTTTTCGCCCTCATGATCAGCACATACATTCTACCAAACATCGACGCCGTCGGCCAAATTCACGTCAAAAGTCTAGTGGGTGATTCTCCACACGAACAAATGCGACCCTTCATTGAGCTCGCCTGGTCGTTCTCCACCGTGATCGGCCTCTTCTTGTTCCTCTTCGACGTGATCGTCATCTGTTGGATCCAGTTCCTCGACTTCTCGTTCGCCGCGGCGTTGTCGGGGACCATCATCCTCGGCCCGATGCTAGTCGTCTTCATCGGAGTTGTTTTACACTTTTATAGCAATCTGAGTGTTTACGGTAGGTTCAGTGAGCATAATGTGACAAATACAAACAATAATTCAAATGATAGCCAAGCATGATAGCATTGATTGTTAAAAACCATGTCATGTGTGTTCATAAAAAATAATTTTATGAATCCAAAGCCGATAATTCTTATTTCGTGCAGAAAGTGGTGTCGCGCTGATGATAATGACTGTTGTTTGGCGACAAATATAGGTCGATAAGGGAAACTTTACAGCAAAGTGTCGGCCCGATTCACACGGCGCAACAAGATGCCGTGTGAAGAACACAAGATGGCTTATAGTCGTGTAGATACGATGTCATGCGGGCTTTTTATTAAGCACAATAATCTTGGGGTTCAATGTAGGGGTGGTGTAAGTTTAACACGGCGCTGAACTTGTCATGAGGAGTAATTTAATGCAAGCGCTTTGAGAACGCAATTTGTATACGCTATAAGGTAACGCGTAGCGATGCTTGGGGTAAAGTAAAGAGTGAATCGAACCATGGAAAATGGCATAAAACCCTTGGAGAATTGATATAAATTCTTAAATAGGGCACAAAGTCGCCTAAAAAAATAACTAAATTTCACTGAAATAAAATGGAATGCAGAGTCTTGTGAATCTACTATTTTTTATGCAAGTAGGATGCATTTGTGTATACATTTTGATATCCTTCACCTTAGCACCTGAGAAGTTATCAAGCTATCAATTAGAACGCGATCTCTTCTAGGCAAGAAATCTATGCAGGTTGACATTAACAAATTGATCATTGTTGTAGCAATCGATATGCTTTGCTCCTCAGTCCGAAGCTGGACTGCGGTCCACCAGCTGCTCATCCCAGACCAAAGCAATCCTTCTATGCCTAGCTACGTAATAACAAAATGAACCGATGTGTACGGTACAAATTTAAAGTCTTGTAGAACACGAAAATCGCATGCAGTAAACGTTTATTCTGAATTTGTAAATAGCAGATAATGCTCGCAGTATAACTTTGGCGAGCTGTAATAAAATGGTAACTATGCTTTTTTCTGCAGCGTGCATAGCCTCTATCTTTGGACGCCATTAATTGTACTCGCTCTCAACTCGTTTTAATGACGAGTGAAATAAATGTTGGGCACGTACACAGATCTTTGATGCGTACAAGTCCGTCTCTAACCCGTCGTTGGATCGTACCTTCCTTGGCATACAAGTACCCTGTATTTACTACCTTACTATGTCTTAATCAAGCAAACCTGATTTCAAAGGCTAGAAAATTAGCGGCAAAGCTGTTTTTTTTCTCTCTGATATTCGATCGTACGGTCCGAAACAGTAGCCTGTCACATTTGCTTTGCCGCGGACGCAAACGGTTTAAGTAAAAGGTGTGCTTTTAAACCAGTTCCGAGTGGCATCTCTTTGATACAGATCTGCATATGAAATATCTGATCAATCATTTAAATCTAGCCAAGTTCTAGGAGAAATATTACGCCACAATGAGGTGCCAATTATCTAATAAATAATAAAAGGGAGAATTTTAGTGCATCATGCAACATTTGGACTTATTTACGAGGTCCATGCGTTCTATAAAACTTTGATGTCGTTTTATTGCTGAACAAGGATAATCGTTCGATTCATCTGACGTCTTGATCTAAAAATGTGATGTACTCCAATTAATAATGTCGTCCGATCGAAGCAACGCCCAAAATGCGGAGAGGCCATTAAATTTAAAACCAGATAGGAAATCGCGTTTTACGCTCTAATCGATCAAAAAGCCATTAAGTTGACAACTGATTTCCTCTCTTTATACTTTATAGGTGAGGTTAGGATAGCCTACAGGTCCAACACACTAAAAGAGTTGTTATATCCCAAAGCAATTAAGACAAACTGTGATATGCAAAATTGCTAATAACTTAACTAGGGAGTTGAAGCGGCTGGAATCTCTAATTATTCCTCACCTTTAAATTCCACCTCAAATAATTGACATCACTAAAGAAATATCTGCATATTAATTGAGCATAGAATTTTAACTGAATGCCGTGAGTTTTCTTTGCGCTTGCGACTTGTGTGTTGGCGTCTCCAATTATCCAGGTCCCTCATCATCATAATCATCATCCCTGGCTCACAATGGCATGCACTGCTCTGCTCTGCCTTGAGAGGAGCTGAAAGGAGCAAAGGGAGGCTGCTGTCTGCCATGGTGATGATGAATGATCAAAAGGCATCTCAAGAGGTGCAAGCCGTAGAGACAAAGCAAAGACGCCTGTGAAAGGACGCTGCGATCGGTCGAAAGAAAAGAATCTGAGCTTTCCAAAATGAAAAAGATTTCAAAGTATGGTATCATGTTTTCGAGACCGGTTCAGTCTTGCGCGATTTTGGATAACAATTATTTGGCCAATAAAACACCGAAGGGTAGTCTGCCATTCCTTTTCGTTGTTCTCTGCGAGATTTCTTGTTATAATTGGCCTGCTAGTTTAGTCTTTGGAGATTCAGAATGGGAGACTTGAATGCCCGGAGGTTCGGCGCGTTCGGACGGCGCATGCGCGCTCGAATTCCGCCGTTGATTGAGTCGTTACGAAAGGCTCGTAAAAAATCTCAATCATGGATCACACGTTTTACAAGTTTCGTTTGCCTTTTCGGAAGAATTTCGACTCAGGGACTAGATCTTGGAAGCGTAAAGCAAATGTGGTTCTTTTTTAGCTTCGTTTCTGAACGATCATGGAGCTTGCCTCCAAATAAAAATATGACATCTAAATAAAGGTAGAAAAAAGTTGATTTCACATAAAATAAAATACCGCCTCCTGAATTCCCCTTCCCCATACTTAAAGCAGGACCTACACTACCATTTTACACTCTCTAATTACATCTATTTTACTGTTTTCTGTATAACCACTTCTCATTTTTTTACGTTACCCAACGCGGAACGCACGAAAATAACACACGTGTAAGGGAAACATTAAAAAATGATGGATTAATTATAAATATAGCTCGTATGCGCTCAACTTGAAGCGGTTCCTGTGATGTTGCCGCTCGGGCCGGCGCCCGCGGCTGCCATTCTTGCTGACAACTGGGAGATACGTCCAACCAATGGACCAGCGGCCGTCAGGAAGCGTGACCGTCGGCCAGTCTCTTCGGCTCGAGCTCAAATCATAGCGCAGCTTTTCAGCTCTGCCCGGCCTTTCTACACCTCGGCCCTTTATCTGCTTGCCGCCGCGCCGACTTATCGGCCGCTTTGTCTCCCATTCGGACCGCCGATCAACGATCGTTGAGTGCCAGGGCCTTCAAGACGCCTTCGATCGTCGAGAAGTATGTATACAAGAGTAGAGAGCAATTCTGAAGGCATCATTAAATCGACTTCATTATTTTAGATGAGCAATGGTTTTGAGAGGCGATACCAATAGACTTTTGAAATGCCTATAATATAATAGAATCGAATCTAGATTTGATTTTTCGCAAAGTCTAAGGTCATCATCTTGTAAGATTGAGTTGTTTATGCATGGCTGTTAAAAAAAGGAACTCAGCGAACAAATGGTAGATGGTGCATAAGATGACTCTATCATGAAACACCATTGGTTTATGCGCCTGTATGCTTCACGGCAGACATTTCTCTCTACTTCTATTGTCTTAGGTTTCGACGCTCAAAGTACGTGTTAAGATATGCCGCGAGTCTGCCAGGCGTGAGACATCTTGTATTCTCGAAAGTGGTTTTAATCTCGTTTGACGCTTCATTGCACCAGATTTAGTACTAGTCTTGAAAAAAACTGCATTTGCAATTGTAAACTGGTTTGGTAACTAGACGGTGCATCTTTGAATCGTAAATTTGTTGGCTTATATGTGTATTATTTTCTTTTGTTTTAACACTGTAGACGAGAAGAGATTTCTATCATGGCTACAATAAGAAAAGGTTCGCGAGTGTGTTAAGATGTTGGAACGTTTGAAGTTACATGCAATTGTAACGCTCTGATGGCTACAAGATCTTTTGGATTACAAATTTATCTCGTGTGGGTGTTTGCATGGCAAAAAAGAGATAAAGTCCGGATGTGCTCTGGATGTTATTGTATGCAGATAGTCGAACCAGAAAATTTACAAAGCCTTTGTGGTGCGCTCTTTAATTTTGGCAACTAATTTACACACACTGCCACGGACAAAACCAAAACGAGCCACAGCCATACCGACAAAAAGTTTAAAATAAGAAATCAGAAGCAATTGCCGTCAAAAATTATCTTAAACTCGAAGAATCATGACGCCGAGAATTTTAATTGACGGCTCTCACTCCTCCTCATTAGCTGCTTCTTATATATATCTTGCCTCGCTATTTTATAGCCTTCGTTGAAAGCAAAATAAAGATAGAAAAAGTTTAAACCGAGCGGTCCGTATAGGACATGAAGTGGCCGACTCTGATCTAATGGCTTTCATTGCCGTCAATGCTTGCCGGTGCCGGCTAGCACTATGATTTTGTTCAGCATGATCAACTTCAGCAAAAGCTTCAGAGTTTAGACTACACAGCTTTGACGCACTGATCTGTGTCCGGTAGAACAAATCACGTGCTAGCACGTAGCACTCTGCAGCCAGCGACACCCCAAGAGAAATCAACTTCCTTCTCGGTGGAGGACGGCTTGCGGTTGGTTGGACCAACCGGGGAGTCGATTGAGATTCAGCGGCGTGCAGGAGTCGTTCGCGGCCCGCGGAGATCTCAATGCGCGGTAGAACAAGGCAAGCAATTTCCCCAATGTTGGCAACGGTTTGTACCTACCCTTCCACCGGTTTTTGTTGGAAAATTGCAAATCGGGTAAATCTGTAGTAGGCACACATAAATTTCAGCAATATTGCGCTTCATTTTTAGGGTTCTTAGATAAACGAGTACGCTCTATGAAGGTGCTTAGTGTCCACATATTCTGGAAATTCCAAGAGAACAACTCAACTTGGGAACAAATTAAGAATTCGTCGGCAACAGCATCTTATCAGTGTCGACCAGAAAATTCACGCCATAAAATATATTCTCGCAGACACGCCGGACGATCAACTAAGATATATCGCCAACCAATAGCAAACATCTTACTTTATTAGCCGGCGACTGTAAAGTACGGAGAAATATATCAAATTGGCGCAATTAAATAAAGCGCAATCAAATAATTTTCTCCGCTCTCTTAGCTGTTTTCCTCTTTTTCTGCTCTACAGACGCCACTGGCTAGAGTCAATGCTCCAAGGTCATCCAGCCACATCGACCGAGCAACCATCCTCTGTTATTATCCTAGTCCACAACAGGCAGGCTGGCAGGCTGGCAGGCAGGCCGGGAAAATAAAGACATCACCTGAGAAGACAGCTGGCGTCTGCAAGTGGTGCAAGAACCGAATGAGATAAAGCGTAACCTCCTCCGATTGCGCACGCGGCCTGCCCAGCTCTGCACACGGCGGCGCCGGCTCGTCGTAACCAGGCAGACCGCAAGTGACCACTCATCTTGCTCCTCGGGGTGGCAGTATGGTCGGATTTGATAGATATTTTCTGTTAATATTTCATATGAAGATTTGATGACCGACGACAAAATAATGTGCCATTTTATAAAGCCTCGGTTAAGCATGACATATTTAGGCTCGATATTGATACATCTCTTCAAAAAA
>LVVV01432250.1:0-14983 GCA_001676325.1 Amphinemura sulcicollis
TGCCTAGGTAGCAAGGAAAACAGCTGATGGTGTCCTGGCCTTTTTTCCAATTCATGATTTCCTCCACCACCTTCTAAATATATCAGGGTCAGTACCAACTATTACCAACCATTCACCAACACTGACCCATCATCTAAACATGGAGCTGCAAACCACCGACACGGATATGAAGTTTACGCTGGGAGGTTTGAACGCCAGGTTTGCGTTGCAGCTTTCAACAAGACGATGGAGCGGATTCACCGGCACGGCAAGAGCCTCAAGAACTTCACGTACACGGACAAGGAGATTGCGGACGACATCTACTCAGCCATCAACAGCACACAGTTCCTTGGAGTGTCGGTGAGTGCCTGACAAGAGAAATCAAACAACTTGATACCTTGAGTAGCAAATGAGCAGTGATCTTTTTTCAATATCATTACAATGTGACTCAAGGAGAATTTTTGAATTTTTCACAAATTTTAATGAATTTATATTCTGATTGCAATTCAGATTTCTAAGTAGGAAAAATTAGAGATTGCAATTCTAAGCAAAAATCTATTAATACTGAAATCATGACATCGGTACTTTCCAATTTTACCACAGATTCTTGGAAAGTACATCTGGAGCTAGCAAAATTGAAGTTTTCAGTATAACTGCAATGGGCGTAGTAATGTGAAGGGTTTTAAACAATGGTTTTAATGTACATTTCTATTTCCAACTCCAATTTAAATTCATATCCCGAGCTCTGAAATAACATTTTGAATTCCAATATCGTGAAATTCCATTCAAAAAACTCATTTGTTCAAGCCCCGTTTCCAATTTCCCAGCTCATCTGAATAAAATCAGTTCAAGTGGCAAGATGGGACTCAGTTAAGAGTCAGCTTTAAAGTTCCCAAACTATTTTCCACGCAGACTGTGCACTCTATTGTCCATTTTAAACAAACTGTCTTGCCAGCAATGAGACAAAATGAGTGGATTGTTATACAAATGCATTACTATTTGCAGGGATACGTTGCGTTCAGCTCGCAAGGTGACCGTATCGCACTGACGCAGATCGAGCAGATGACAGACGGGCAGTACGTCAAGCTGGGCTACTATGACACACAGCGGGACAACCTCTCCTGGCTCAACAAGGAGAAGTGGATCGGTACGCGAAACGCATGGCGTTAGCTTTCGAACCGAGGCGGAACATGAAACACTTAGCCCCGTTTACCACCAACCTCACGTTTCCAGGAGGCAAGGTACCGCAGGATCGGACGATTGTGCGCAAGGCCTTGCGGACGGTCTCGCTGCCGCTGTTCATCTGCATGTGGAGCGTGTCGTGCGTGGGAATCATTGCCGCGGTGGCGCTGGTCGTGTTCAATACGTGGTTCCGGCACCGCAGGTACAAGAGCAGAGTTGGCAGCTGGGGGCGACTTTCAAGCCATGCAAGTTTGAATATAGCAACGAAAATGTCTCTGTTTTGTCTGCCAATCAGGGTGATTGCAGCATCCCATCCCAACTGCAACACCATCATGCTGATTGGCTGCTGCATGTGCCTGTGGTCAATCTTCCTGCTGGGATTGGACGGCCAGTTTGTCAGCCCCGAGTCGTATGGCGCCGTGTGTCAGGCGCGCGCGTGGCTTCTCTGCATCGGGTTCACGCTCGGCTACGGTGCCATGTTCAGCAAGGTCTGGCGCGTACACCGGCTGACCACCAAGACCAAGACTGATGTCAAGGTAAGTTGACCTTTGTATCCTGGCTTGTTGTCAACACTTTAGATGGTGTTGAAAAAACTTGAAGAGGAGTACATTCATCTTTGCAATTACATTTTTCTTTCTGATTAGATCGACCATTTCACTGTGATAGGCAGTTTAGCATGGCATTTGCTCAAGCAGTGTTTGTTCCTGGTTGCAATTGCAGAAGGTGCAGCCGTGGAAGCTGTACGCGATGGTGTCAGGCTTCCTGGCCGTGGACCTGGTGCTGCTGCTGACTTGGCAGCTGTACGACCCGCTCCAGAGGACCATCGAGAAGTTCCCACTGGAGGACCCCGTCAACACCGACGATGACGTCAAGATACTCCCGGAGCTAGAGCACTGCGAGTCCGTCAACAACTATGTCTGGTTCGGTTAGTATAAAGTTTCCTGCACTTGGCTTGAAATGTATAATTATCGTTACAAGTTGAAGAAAACTAGCTGATTTTTGATATGTTTAGCATTTGGAAGATAAGAAAAGACAATACCAAAAAATCAGACTGTTGAAAAACCTCCAGCTTTGTTATTAATCTGCATGAAAATCATGCTAATACCTGCCGTGTTCATAGCCATACTTTTTTCAATGCTTGTTTCAACCAGCTTAGTTACCTCGTCTTCATGTTGCATAACGTACTTAAGGATGTTGCATTAACAAACACCGTGTGTGTGCCTGCCTGACAGGGATCATGTACGGCTACAAGGGCCTGGTCTTGGTGTTCGGCCTGTTCCTCGCTTACGAGACACGCAGCCTCAAACTGAAGCAGATCAACGACTCCCGCTACGTCGGCATGTCCATCTATAACGTGGTCGTACTCTGTCTGATAACTGCGCCCGTTACCTTGGTGATAGCCTCACAGCAAGATGCAAGCTTTGCCTTTGTGGCACTTGCCGTCATCTTCTGCTGCTTCCTCAGCATGGCTCTCATCTTTGTCCCCAAGGTAGGTTTGGTTGCTAGGTACCCTCTATATCAAAGCCTGCACCCACCTTATATTTGAATACTTATAGTAAATGTGGAAAAAAATTGATGTTGGAATGGGAAACTAGAAATGTTGCACCATGCTCAGCAGACAAACCAATCCAACACATATCAGGCTACCTAGACCCTGGCTGGAGGACTTGCTCCCATGTTAATCTCCCAGCCGGCCAGGACTCTACCAATCATTCCACGGCCAGTACTAGAAAAGACTTCTCAACTCTGTCAACGCACATTATGATTAGTTTTCCAAAAGAGCTAGAAGGACTCGCAGCTGAGGACCCACAAATTCCCCAAGACACAAAAGCCGGGAGATGTTGGACAGAGGCTGCTGATGGGGCTAACAATGGAGTTTTGTAGGTTATTGAAGTGATCCGGCATCCGAGGGACAAGGCAGAGTCTAAATACAACCCCGAGATGAGCAGCACCAAGGAGGAGGAGGACCGCTACCAAAAGCTGCTCACCGAGAACCAGGAGCTGCAGGCTCTCATTGCTGCGGTGAGTCCAGAGTCTAAATCTGCCTATCACGGTTAAATACTACTCTGTTTAAGAACCGAGTTATAGTAGTGATGGCTATTGCTGTATGTTTTCGTAAACTGAACAATGGCCAAACGGCACAGTGATCACAGAATTCATGCTGTTGAAATAGATCGAAAGCTCTTGTATCCCAATGTTAGATTTAATTCCAAGTCACGACTTGGTAATACCATTGCCTTTTGAAGCTGACCGCCTGGGTCTTATTGCCAATTGCTTTGCATGCCACAGAAGGAGGAGAAGATCCGTGCTCTGAAGCAGCGGCTGTCGGAGCGCGACTCAGCTGCCAGCCAAGCGGGCCCGCCACCTGCAGCAGGTAACAACACGCTGTTCGTGCAACCCGACTTTGTAACCGGCGACGCCACCTCCGACTCGGCATTCTGCGCTGGCATCTCGTTGCACACGCGCAGCTCTCAGTCTGACGGGGGAGAGTTCTCAGAGTCCTACCTTTGAGCTCGCTTCGAGGCAGGGATTGTGGCGCTAGGACACTTGCGTAGATTGGGAGAAATACTCATGAGAACAACGGGGAATCTAGCAGCGATATCAATTTATTACGCCACTTCACCGGATAAGCCCAGCAGAGACACAAAGACAGTGATCGTAAAAAATGCTCATTGTCTCTGTCTCTTGAGGTAGCTCATTAAAGCAGTGGTGCTTGAAAACTGCAATCGCCGCATTTCGAGAACTCACAAACAGATTCTAAGTAATCGCTTTCAAACGGGCTGGAGTTGATTGTATATGATATAAAAATGAAGTGACTCCAAATCTGCGTGAGAAACCTGTCACCACAGTTTCCTACAAATCTGCGATTTTGCAGACAGCCAATGGCATTTAGCCAAACTCAAACTCTGTGTCGTACCTCTGAGTCAAGTTCTCCTCTCAATCTCTCTCTCCTCAATGTTCACGGACCTGTCATCTTTCTTACCGCACATTACACATTTCCCGCAACGAGGGACTAATTTTTGACGATTTTGAAGCTAATTCCCCCGTCAGGTTTACGGTGGGTGTTTTCTATGAGGTTTTTCCACCATTGCGTGATCGTACAGGTAACTCACTTCTGTGGACCAGCAACACTTTCGTTACTGCCGGTCGTGCACATCGGAAAATAGAGCAGCGACTCGGTATTTTCTCACAACCTTTTCAAACGGTTTTTTAAAGGGCCGCATACTTTGTAACATTTTACACTGCTTTTTCGAATCTTCGTGTGGAAACCAAGAGCTAGGTAACCGCTGGGCGGATCATGCAGCTCACGATGGTGTGTCGTTCGGACGGGGATGCTAAATTTCCCTTCCTCATGTAGATGATTGGAATCACTGTAACCAGGACTGAAATTAAATGTGTGACTACTTTGTCATTTTTGCATTCTCTATAGTTTCAATCACTGAGAAATATAATATATTTAGTGTTGGCTGTCAATGTCAAGGACACTTTAGGAAAGATCTCAAAATGTGTGGTTGTTATACTAGCAGAAATGGGCAGAAAGGTACTCGAGGGTGAATAACAGGAAAGATAGTACTTTTTTTAACAGTGTTCATCGAAGGCACCTTCCTATAGCGTTGCCCTTACCTTAGCACAGCCGAATTCCGGTAAATGTGTCACTTTCGTCCCAAGTCGTAACTCTGATGTTAGTGAAACTGTTGTGATACATAATGTCGTACTTAATTAAGAATAGAGTTGTTTATTTTGGCTTAGATTTGTATAAGCATGCATTAATTAAATGCTGATAGTCGGTATTTTCTGTATGTGACGCTTTAAGGGGAATGCTGCTGCCTTGCTCTTGAATTGCTCTGGACAAACACCAATACCAATACCTTGTTAGGAAACTCGTTAGGTATCTGATACCCACAGGACTTGGTACACAACAAAGAGTGATTTCGAGCCGTCCTGGTCAAAGTTACTATACCTGCCATTTTATTGGTAGCCAGGCTAGTAAAAGGCAAACTTGATGGAAAGTTTTCCTACAAATTGTAGGATGTATGCTCCTATCAATGTAATGGTATTGCTTGCAAAAATAATGCATTTGTTTCCAACCCAAAAGGTCTTCAGACATGTTAGTAATGTATTCAAAAAGCAGCCTTGGCAAGGCAGACCTTGTTCACCTTAGAGCGATGGGCAAAGTTCAGGGTGCGTTTAGGCAGGTCCTATCCGCTTCTATATCGCAGATACTACCATCCCCATGACCTGACCATCGACAGCATAGCAGCTGGACCTTCATGTAAAATCTCGTTATAACAATTTCCAGGACCCGGGTTTACAGAAAAAAACAACTCGCTTTTCCATGTTACAGTTTTTGCGAAGCAAACTTTTATCGGAGAAAATTCATTATACCATTATTACGTTATTACGTTTCATTATTACGAAATAAAAGTTTTAGCACTTTCCCTATTCTTACATCAATACTAGGAAAATAATCCTGTCATTTTCATTTCAAATCAGTAATTTCGCTTGTGCTTCTGCTTGTGCATCTACAATGTAGTCAAGTGAGGCTTGTTAAACAAAACACCCAACAGAGCCTCCATGATCTTGTCAGACAAGACAGACATTTCCAAGATGCGTTGGTCTGCTCTAAAATTTTTGAATTGCAAATGGAATATTTACACCAGTACAAGTCTAGTATGAATTAACAAAGTATTCAGTAAGTTTCTTTACAAATGTGGGCAAGTGAGCTCGTGCAAGTAAGGCTAGAGCTAAAATTGCGTCGCCTAAATTCGTCGTCCCGGCTACGCGTTGCAAATGGCAGAGAATCTGTTGTAACGAGATTTTGGGCCCTGTGCGTAACTGTCAGAGTGGCGTAAACGCTAACGTGTGTTTGTTTGCATTCTGTGTGGCAGAGTGAAGAGTCGGGGGACGGCGACGCCATGCCAGCCGACGGTGCCCCCTGTTAGCTCGCGCGGTTGTTATGACGAGATTGGTCCGGCTGCGTTTCACGGAGACTTGCTGACCCGTTGCTAGACATCACCCGCGTCTACTTGTTACCTAGCAAACTAGTCTGGTGGTCGTTTTGTTTCTTGTTATTGGTTCTAGTCGACCATTTACTTATAATTGCCGATGTTATCTTTCAGCAATCAGAATAATTATGGCAAAATGTGTTATGTAATGTCAGTGCCACTGATAGGATGATATGCATTAAGGCCAGTGCATTGATTCTGAGTGGATTTTTTTATAGCCATCGAAAGCTAATTGCTAGAATTCGGAATGGCAATCAAAATTACATCAGCTTTAGAAACAAAGCATTTGGAAAGATTCTGATTAACCAAGAAGTTGAATCAACATTAGGTCAAAGAAATCTTAGAATCCCTCTGCTGGTCTTGTTATGCATGCAAAGATGTTGAAAGTTGTGCAGCTAGTTTCTTCACGGTACATATTATATTTTCGATTCCGTTTTCACTACGTATTCGCTATACTGAGGCGGTACAAGCTGTTCTTTGAGAATCTCCCTGTTGTGATACGTGTACTCAATGATTGAGCGATGGAGTGTTCTTGCATTGTTGTTGCGCCCATAATATAGTTGTCAAATGTACGTGTAGCTAAAATGTGTTCTTTGTTGTCGTGGTTCCATCTACCTGTCTTGAGCTGAGCTGAAACAACTGTTGTTTTCATTAGAAATTGGTGTGGTAATTCATTGCCAGGACAGACACACTTATTTTCAGAATACAATGAAAGCGCAGATTCATGAAGGAGTCTTAAATTTTCTTGGGAGGAACATTTGGTTTGTGCCAGCCATATATCCTTTGCATTGAATTTCGTTAACCTTGACGACAGATTTTAGCACCTGGGGCTTTGAAAAAGCTCCTTATTGTGGATCAAAGCCACTCTCTCAGGTATCGCAACGCGCTGGCATGTTTTCTAATACATCACCGAAACCGTCAGTCCGTCATCAGCTGGTCTGGAGACTTTGACCTCTATCCTCACCTGATTCTCAGTGGCCTGGGCTGGCTACCAATAAGGTCACAAGTTCAGGGCACGTGTCGGTGCTTAACAAAGTGGTTGGAACCTGTAGCAGGCAGGTGCAGCAACAACAAAAGACAGCTATAATGGGAAACTAATTTATTCATAGCCAGTCCATACAAAAAAATGAATTGCAAATTAAATGATAATTCAAAGGAGGGATTTCATGCTTATCAATAGAAAATATACACATAAAAGTTTAGAAGCGTGAATTGTTAACCTAATTTCCTATTATGTTTACTTGAGTGATATGCCTAGATATGAATACAATTTTGATAATAATATCCATGTCATGTACCTAAGAAATAATTTGATATATATCTACTGAGCATGCAAGCAGACTGGGAAAATACAGTAAAACAGTTGGCTGAGCACCTATTTAATTGTCTAAAAACAACTAGTACCTACTCCCACATTGGTCCTGGCATCATGACTGGACAAAAACACCCAACAATTAACACCTTTGCTCTCCGAAAGACTGCGTTGAACAATTCCTTTCAACCACCAAATTCATTCACTTGGGTACACATCAATGTCCCAGCTATTGTCAGCTATACAGTCATAGTATATTTCCATGTTTCTTTGAAGTAAAAAATTAGTGTATACAATTCCTTTTTAAATGGAAACAGCAGATAATTCCTATACATTAAAAAATAAGAAATCCCAGCACTATATTTTACACACTGGCAATGCAAGAGTGGTCCTGCAGAATGGCTTACAATTGCCCGTAATTAGAGCGGTGAACTGTGAGTGGCAGTTAGATTGACCAGACTGAGGAACCGCTAGCCTCAAGTCACCTCAGAGCCTACAATGCTACGGGTGACTTGGCGCCTACTGCCAGCACAGCATAACACCATCACTGCAATCCAAAGCCAGTTTCTTTCATCCAATGCTCGAAAGGTGGTAAAACGAAGGGGGATAAAACCTTCCCGCTTAGCTAACTTACTAATTTGGTACCCATTATGTTTAACATAAGAACCTGCACCTCAAAATAATGAAACATACAAGAGTGTATAAAAAACTTGTCAGGTGAATGATCAATACACTATAGTGTACTACAATAGACTACATTATGGACAACAATTATTATGGTACACTGATTGCAGTAGTTAAGGTACTAAATAATAGGTATTTGTTCGCTTATAAGAATTGCAGATGATAACAACATAGCTGAAGGAAGAAGTCTCGTGCCCTGCTAATGCTTAGTGTCCACCGAGAAAGTAACTACGGTAGATGATGGTCGCGATGATGCCTAAAGTCACGGGGATCACCCAAGATTTCCAAGTGCTACAAAAGAATTACACTTGGTGTCAGTCGAGTTATTTTGCATCGATGTTGCACACCTCAACTAAGCATACATTTATTCTTAGTATTTGAGGAATCACACCTTGTATTTTGGTCATCTTTGTCCGTTGTCCAACCCTTGTTAACTTTCTCCGAAGTCTCCTTTCGGTCGGCCTGCCAACAGATAGGTAATATGTTATGTGTAAATCTTCTTCGCAGTGCAATGCTATGTAAAGCCTAATTAATACACACCTCCACTAGCTCTCCGATCTTGAACTTGGTCATCATCTCACGAGCGTCCGAAGAGTGTCCCACGTCTTCAAAGGCCTCGGTGCCATCTCCACCCGCCTGCTCCAGCAGAACCTCTTCTCCTCCAGGATGCTGTGAAATAAAGATTCACATGAAATGGTAACCCTCTTTTTGACATGCTGTTGAATTTCTGTTGGATTAATTTCTAGGTATGCCCACACCCAAATATATCGGGACTGAATTGGCAATTTAAGCCATTGCCATATGTCAAAGGGCAAAACTAGTATACGCTCGTTGCATTTTTTTAAACTTAGTTAGCAATGATTAAGCTGTTCTCGTCTCTAATCGATCCAAGGTCTTGATTAAAGAAGATAGGAAACGATTACCTCATTTAGGAACTCGGTTACATCGTAAACGGAATTGTGAATGATTATCCAACTTTTCTTGCTATCATTGTGTTTCTCGACTTCCTTGATGCTGTATTGTTTGATACTGGCCATTGTCTCGCCTAATTAATTATCTTGATTCACTTTTGACAAATACGATGAACGATATATGGCGCAAGGCGTCCGGCCAAAAACTCGTGGCTACCTCTTGACTGCACTGCAAAATAATAAATTGTCAAATCACCATTCCACAGTCCACACACCGCCTTTGACACTTTCAAGGTTACTCAAGAACTGTTTCGGGTCCTCTTTCACGAAAGGCTGTGGCTTTGCGTGTCTGCGGCGCTACTCTGTTGACTGCTACATTCTATGGCTACGCTGTGCATCAAGAGAACCAAATAAAAGAATATCAAGAGAAACTAGTTCTTAAAAACAAATTGCTGGAAGTGGATGACTTCCAACCATGGCAATTATTCAAGGGCCAAACGCGTCCGATAACTTGGTTAGTTTATCTGATATAATGCTTGTTCTTTTGATCAGCGGGGAAGTTTCTAACCCAACTTTTTCCATTGGTACAGGAATTTCATCTGAAGCTAAGATCTCGATTGAAGATATTTGACGGAGGAGACAGCTTATTCTCAGGTGCTGCCAACCTTCTTGCCTGTGCGAGCAAACATGGGGTCGCGTTCGTGGGCACTCCGAGGGGTATTGAAGGTATAAGTCCTCACAGAAAGATGGTTTCAAAGGCTAGGGCAAATGGCTAAAGACTGCGTTAACCATGCCTTATTTCCAGTGATTGCGCTGAGCGAGTTGGGCTCAAACTCTGGCAGAGAAGGAGAGGGCTGGGCTTCGTACCCCCGGAGGGAAGTATTACTTCCCTCGCAGCCTACTCACCTGGACGTAAGCTGTGATGACGCGTACCTTGCTGTGGCGCTCTCCAAGAATGGTGGCTGCCATGGGCTGATATACAGCATACCAGCATTAATAACCCAGGTAAACACCACCTACATGCCACATAAAACTCTATTTTCCCCCAGGGAACAGGGCTGATACCCAGGTTATTTCAGGCGGAGGTGTCGCCGATGTGGGAGGTAGTCTTGTCTGCCGCAGGAGGAGTGGCCGCAACAGAGTTGTCGTGGAACCCCGCGGTGGGTGGGGCATTGGCCAGCGCCATGACTGATGGCAGTGCAAACGTATTCGAGTTCGCTCACGGCGCTGGGGTTAATGTTCACGCCATCCCTGCCGAGTCGCAAACCACGTGAGTAACAGTTCTGTCAATCTCGGATTTTCATTTTCTTTGTTGCTTCTCTCCCTGGTCTTTGACTGGTTTTCTATCACTCTGTGCATTAACGATCGTCCAGTAGTTGATAATCTAGTAACCTCTGAGGTCGAGGGAGTTTTCTTGAAGTCCTGGGGATGGCAGCTTTGGTAATAGACGTCTTGTTGGTTATGGGTGGGTGTCAACAAAAGCTCAAACTTTTTGGGAGCCATAGCTAAATGTCTAAATGCCTACAATGGGGCAGCCAAGGGATAGGCTTTTAGGTCCAGGTAGATGGGGGGGTTTGCGTGGTTTATCCAGGGAGAGGAGTTCTATGGTTTTCTTGAAGTTTATTAAACTTGAAACCCATATTGTTGTTCACAGTGCATGTCTTTGCTGGAAGCCTTTTAGAATGGAGGTTTGTATCGTCAGTGAACAGTGAACTGCCACCGTATGGAGAATTTTATGCGTGGCGATAAAGTCGAAATTAAAGTGTTTTGCCTGATATTTGAATGAATCCCAAGTTCACTCTCGGAAAATCAGGTTGCGCTACGGTTTCTGTATAGTCATCTCAAAATAACCACTCAAGGATCGGTGCAACGATAAGGCTACCAACTCTCATTATTTATAGTCAGCTTTTCTTGGGTGCGCTATCACATAGTAAAAACTGGATTGTAGCGGGACCTATGAACAAGTACGAAATTTGCGAGTGATTGAATTTAAATTTTGGTAATGGTAGGTAATACCGGACCTAAGTTTCTGTTGCCTTTGAAGACTGTTTGACTCATCTTTCCAGCCTTTCAGTTCCACCAGTGAGTCTGTGTAACAGTTTGGATCTGTCGTCTCTGGAACACACTATAAGTTGGTTGAGAGTGTCCCTCTCCCTTGTCAGGTGCCTCTGCTGGAGCCCCAAAGGCAAGCAGCTGGTGGCGGGAAGCGGCGCGGGGACGCTGACGCAGTACAAGCCAGACCTGCGGCTCGTGAAAACCTTGCCGCCTCCGCCGTCGCCCGGGAAACAGCTGGTCGTTGTGGGCGTTATGTGGATCTCCAGCTTCCAGTTTGTGGCCGTCTACCACGATAAGAGTACTGGCAGCCAAGGTATGGCTTCGGACGCTGCTATTAAACCAGCTTAGAGACGATTATAATATTCGCAGCAACGTTGCAAAACACTCACTTAGGATGTTGTTGAGAGCCAGATTGTTTTCATAGAACAAGGTGTTTTACTGACCAAGAAAGGCATTTGTGATAATTTAAGAAATTGACCGCAAAGTAATCCAAACGAGAAGATTGTTTGGTGGGATCAATATCCCACAGGTACAGATGCCCCCACACCACTGCTTGTCATCTTAGTACATATTATGTACTGTTTTTGGCATGGCTGTCTTTTTTACAAATATTTGTAGGAACCTAGGCCGGTTCTACATCCATTTGATCTTGGCGAGAATGTATCTGCCAGCCGAAGGCATTGACCGTGTCTGGAGCTGACAATTTCCCCATCCCCTCTCACTTACAGCTCTGATGGTGGTCAACACGCCCAAGGGGGCTCCCGTCAGCTATGTCAACTACGACGACGTCTGCTACAGCGGCGGTAGACTCCGGCCCCCGCAGTTCTACCTGCGACACCTGCACCAATGGTGGGTTTCAGACGTTTAACCACTTTCAAAGCGAGCACATAGTGCCTACTAGCTTACAAAAATCATACTTCGAAAAAAGCGTACCTACAAGTTTGCAGAGTAAAACAATAGTTATAAAAGCAGTGTGTGACAATGGCTGTCTTATATCCCAAGCCAATTTTTTTATTACATTTGACAGAAATCTAGCACAGTGCATGTTAATTCTGTAAATTTTTTCCCGACAGCTTTGTAAGGTAGGAAAGATATTTTGCCAATCACTATGGCCGGGGGAAAATCTGTCGGAGTAGACGAGCGGGGCTGCCGTGCGTATTTATTTCAAGTTTTAATAAGATGTAGGAAGGTTTGCCAAAAGGCTGGATAACTAAATTTGGTAAAGGAGAGAAAAGGAAGACGCAGCTTCCTGGACACAAAGAAAACAAACTGCGACAGATATCGGTTGAGTAAAAACAATTTGGCTGATGCCTTCTTCAGTGTTGTAGATGAAAATCAACAACAACAAAGGCATCACTGAAGAAGGCATCAGCCGAAATGTTTTTACTCAACCATAATCTGTCGAAGTTTGTTTTCTTTGCTTCCAGAAAACTTCGTCTTCCTTTCCTCTCCTATACCATAATTTGTTTCAAGTTTTAAGTTCAAAATGAAACTTTGGTGGACTGACGGAGCCCATTAGCTAAGCATTCCACTTTGCCTAACTGTACAATATCCAAACCACTCGCTGTCGGTATCCGTCTGCTTAACCGCCCCCGATGGTTGCAGGGGCGTGCTGGCCGTGGGCTCTGCAAACAGCACGGACGCTGCGGTGCTGGGCATGACCGAGCCGGCGGCAATGTGGCAACAGTGGCAGCAAGACGAGGGATCTCGCGCCGAACTGCCGCTCTCGGCCAACCGCCAAGACGCCTTCATGGTCGGCATGGCGATAGATACGTCCAACACACGCAACCTGCCCTGGGGTGAGTCTAGCTCGTTGTTTTCGTCCATTGTTGTGAAACCCAGGCTGCCGTGTTGGCAAGAAGCGGACAAACTGAGAGGAAAGGTCTCTCTGTTTCCTGGACCCTTCTCAGCTTACTAGAATGCTTGCCTCAATTATTGTGAAAACAGGTTTTTGTTCATCAGCTAATGAAAGTGTGGATGATTTATTTGTAGCTTATACTGTACTATTTCTTGTTCCAGGAGAGAACGTTTCTCCTGGCCTGGGACCGTTCCCGCTGCTGCTGCTGCTTTCCCACTACGGTACTCTCTGCCTGTTTGACCTCGTCAACCTGCGTCCGCAGGCCGTGCCCCTCTGCACGGCCCCAGCCCCCCTGCCCAACCCTACCCTCTTTCGGGTGCCCGTCGAAAGTCAGCAGCCGGCGCCGGCCAATCCACCCCCAGCGTTTGGGGCAGCGGCCAATCCACCCCCGGCGTTTGGAGCTGTGGCCAATACACCCCCAGCGTTTGGGGCAGTGGCCAATCCACCCCCGGCGTTTGGAGCAGTGGCCAATCCACCCCCAGCGTTTGGGGCAGTGGCTGGTCAGCCCTCAATTTTCAGTGCGGCAACGACTCAACCACCGACGTTCGGGGCTGTGGCGAAACTACCGCCAACATTTGGGGCTACTGAAAACAAAGGACCAGGCGTGGAAACCACTCAGGCTCCGATCTTTACAGCAGCCAATCAGCCCTCAGGGTTTGGAGCAGTAGCCAATCAACTCCCAGCATTTGGAGCAGTGGCCACGCAGGCCCCTGGACTTGGAAAAGCAACCAACCCCCCACAAGTCTCTTCAGCTTCGACGTTCACCTTCAGCCAGCCCACGTTTGGTGCGTTACTCGTGACTACGACTGCGGCAGGCCTGGAGCCTCCCAAAACTTCTGCCCCGTCCGCCTTCGGAGGATTCTCATCCGCCACGTTTGGAGGTCTCTCTACCAATCAGCCGCCTGTACCACCTGCTGCATCGGCCAACCAGGGAACAGGCCTTGGGGGAATGCTAGCCAATCCAGTTACAGGATTTGGCAGCTCCTCGACGAATCAAACCATGGGATTCGGCAGTTTTTCATCAAACCAAAACACGGGGTTTGGTAATGTGCTATCCAATTTGGGGGCGGCGCCCGAGAAACAGAAGTCTTTGTTCTCCGTACCTTCAGTTCAGCTGGAACCGGAGCCTGCGGTTCCCAGCGCAACGAGTTCGTTTCCCCAATCCGACGCTGGTGCCACAAAGCCAACAGAGAAGGTATTCAACCCAACCTCTTCTGTGTGTAGTCTCATGGTTTTTTAAAATTCATTTAATTCTCGTTGCCATTTTCATGAATTTCCTGAAATGATTTCATTTACACATATGAGAAGTTATTTGATTTAATTATTTGATGCCTTAAAATAATGAGAAAAAATATATTCTCCTATTTTTATGCAAGCAGTGGGCATATCTAGAGAGGAATACATAGTTTGCAAAAAGTACTTTGTTTTTCTGTGGACTGCAAAATGAGTGTCATACCATTATATCCGCTTTTTGATTTAATATCCCAACGTTTGTTGTGAATTCTTGCAGGTGATTGCAACTGTGCAGGCCCCCGCAGCCCGACCACCAACCGATCAACCATCAGCCAACCGAGAACGACCTCGCTCAGAGTCGTCCAATAGGGAGACGTCTCGGAGGGATCCGACCAATGAGAAGGTGACGGCTGCTTCGGAACCAACCGAAGAAGAGGTTGCGATGTACGTGTCGGCCATCGAGCAGGAGATCGCTCATTTCCGTGCAGAACTTGAGGATTTGCGATTGTCGGTGGCGTGCATGGACGCTGACGTAAGTGAAGGCTTGTTGCTTGCGCTGACAATGTAACCAGTTCATTCATTAATGTAATTAATTTTCATTGACTTAAACCATACCAAACTTGTTAATTGTTGTTAATGTTATTAAGGAAAATGTGCCAAATGGTTGGATATAATGAATATTAAGGAAAGAAAAGGGAAACACAGCTTACCGAGAAAATGTAGAAAATAAGCTGCAACAGAACTTGTTGATGGAGAAAACGTT
>LVVV01432251.1:0-15000 GCA_001676325.1 Amphinemura sulcicollis
CCATGTTAATATATAAATCCTAAGTTGTATATAAATAAATAAAATAATAATAATAATAATAATTGTTGCAGTAATTAAAAGATGTGAGTCTTGATACAAATTCTCCAAATATAAATCATTTTGCTCATGTGAGGTGCGCAAAGGCTGCGTTGGAATGATCAGAGTTTCTCACAGTGAGTTTTTCTTGCAAAAATTAATGATGGGAAGTAAAGAAAGGATTTAAGGATCTCTCATGATAATATGAAATAGCGTAAGGTGCTTTCAATTAATTGTGAAAGGCAAAGTCCATATTGTGCTACATTTGCGGTCCAAATCACCATAATTTTATTGCTCTTCCTCTAAGGCCTGGTATCACAATCTCGGAACAACTTTTACATTTGCTAGGAACAACCATGGCGACAGCCAATCAGATGCCTAGGTTTTGCTGTTGTTCCGAGGATGTTCCTAAGAACAACGTTGTTTCTCAATCGTAATATTGGGCCGAACTCAAAAGTAAAAAATGCAATCTGCAAACTCATTAATTAATATCAACAAGTGAAGCAACACTTGTGAGTTGTGCTTGTGGTAGATAAGAAAGTGAAGCCAAAACAGTTACAAGAGCAAAACAAGTTCACAGTTGGATTCAAGCTATGTACTCTTTTCTCTGTACTCAATTAACAAGCATTCATACTCAAGCTAAGTTGCACTAGACAGATTACCAAAGCAGCCAACATTTATAACTTACTGCCAAAGAAAACAAAAAATTTGCAGAGTAGGGATAAATTAAAGCCTGAACTAAATTTGCTTTTAATTAAAAACTGTTTTTACACTTTAGACGAATATGAAGAATATTGTAAATCTAGACTAGACCAAAAATTCATTGGATGAATACAAGGTTATAACGAATGTTAATTTTAATTTGTAAATTTTCTTATTAAGACGTGTTTCAAATACTATATGTAAAACGATAGAAATGAAACAAAAATACAAAATACAAATAACTATCAGAACAATCACCTGAATTCCAACGTAGGATGCAGTGATTGTGCAGCCCTTCATTTCAAGTCTACCATGCTTGTGTACGTTTATGGCAGTGCCCAAACCACTGAATGTGCAGTTGTTGGCCACTAGCAGTGCACCGGGCAAGACGACGATGCCTTGCTGTGTGAAGTTGCTCGAACCTCCCACCAGGTTGCAGTCATCTAACACCATCGTCCCTTCTTTCAGCACCATGCCCAGTTGCAACCCACACATGTTTAGTGTAAGGGATGACAGAGATACCTATGCAGGGGCAGATCTAAGCTAGTGGGGCAAGTATGAATCTTGCACAAGACATTGGAGAGGGGGTAAAATGCCAAAGAGTTTACATTATGGAAAGAATTTGAGCACATCTTTGCTTTTCCAGATCAAATATTCATTAAGTTTTTCAATTTTGTATAAAAATCTGGAGAGGAAAGAAAGGTAAGACATAAGTTACAAGAATGGTGAACGTAAGCTGTGACAGTTAACACTAAAAGCTTTACATTTCGTGAATGCCTTCTTCAAAAGTAACAGATAAAATGACCGGGGTTGTGTCGTTGCTTGGGCAAGTTCCCACCAGTGTAAGTGTAGTTCTTAGGACTTGCAGGAGAGAGAAGGGGAGGGGCAGTGGACTTCAGGAATTTTACTGGAAAGCTACTTTTAAAGGATTGGGAGTGGTATTTTGTATCGTTCTTTAAAAGTTTCTTTACAGTGAAACTTTTAAACAAGACAGTCAGCCAAAATGTCAAGAAACTAGGGTTCAATGTCGAGGCTTGCGTATCATTTTTCTTGTCAGTTTCACACCACCTTTACTTTCTATTCTAACAATTTTGATTTTCAGCCTTTTGGAAAACTTTCCAACGATCTTCCAAATCAGATAATTTCTAAATTTCTGGCAAGTTGTAAAGTTATAAACTGAGAATCTTAATTTCAGGCGCTTGATCCTAAAATTATTTATTGTGGCAACCTGTTCCGCTCCACGCCCTGCCTATGTAGAATGATGGTAGGTAGCATGTGGTGGCCAGATACCCTCCCATTCCATCGGCTCATTAAGATGCAAGAGTACATGTGATATCGTAATAGGAACTATGACTTGCACGAGTGCACAGCTACAGATGTGATCATACCCCCCACCTTGTGTGATCGAGGAGAGAAGTCGAACAACGTATGATTGGTAGATCCAACCACAGTGACGTTTGGCCGTGAATCTCCGCGCAATACTCCACCAGCGGACAGACCACCAGCATTGGAAATTTCGTGCCGGCCAGCGCACAGCAGGACCGTGTCACCAGGCAGCGACCCGTCTAGCGCATCCTGCGCGGATTCTACACAACTGTCGGAAGTCAAATTCAAATGTTAAGATGGTAGGATTCCAGTCTGGGATGAGACGTACTGTTGAATGCATAATTCTGAGGTGATCTGATATAACAGATATTGAATTGTTGTTTTATCTATTTCATCTCCATTTTAGGAACACTGCGGGGTGGTGCAAAGTTTAATTGGTCGTGGCGTGGACCATGGCTGATATTTGGGGGACGTAAGAGACACAGGGGCAACTAACTTCAATGGAAAATAAAATTTTGGGTCAAGTCAGGTTCCCACACCATTTGGGAACCATTGTGTACCGTCCCTCACAGCACAGGAACCGGAATAGAAATTGTTTTTAAAAATTCTGCCAACTGGAATTAGAAATAATAAGGGCTCTGAAAAAAATTCTAAAACTGGGATTTGTTTGAATGCTAAAATAAAGATGCTAAAGGCTACACAAAAAAAAGTAGGTAGTATAAAAAATCTTAAAAACGTTACTTATTTTAATTTTTGGAATAGGAACTGAAATAGAGAGCGGTTTTGATATTGTTTTGAATTCCTGAAGAACAATTTGGTGCAAGAACTTACTGAAGTGGGGCATCACAGGCAATGAACTTCCTGGCCCGGTCCAGACTGTCCATCAGTTCTTCGGCAGGTCCGCGCAGCCAAACAAAGCAAGCCTCTGGGTTTGTGGAGTCCGTTTGCCTGCGCTTCTGCTTCAGAAGGTTGCTTTCATCGCTTTCAATCAATGATCTGTGCAATCAGAAACAAATTTGGTTTTTTGTAAGGACATCAGATAGAACGCAAAGAATTGTTTTTGTTTGATACATTTTCTTGTTTCTTTATTTACTTGTACTGTTACAAAAAAAAAAAAACAGATTTTGAGTTTGTGGTCACCTTTGAATAGGGTTTTCGAGCATGGCTAACTCAGCTATGATCATTTGTTTGCGTGCCTCGAGGTGTTCTACATCTTTAAATGGCGAGTCTTCATAATTGCCACTATGTTCTTCCTCATCATTTAAGCTGTTGATCTGCAGCTGTAATTCATGACCCTTGCGTATCAGAGCTCGGATTTTCTTCCCTGTTTTTGGCAACAGCACCCCTGTGATGATGTCCTCATGTCTAGCAAATGACGAGTTACCAACATTAAATTTGAGTAGTATTTGAGAAGCACTAATGGAATTTGGTAGAGTAACACAAGAATATTAGTTAACTTGTCAGCTTTGCTGAATTAAATGAGTTAAGTTAACATACAATTTGAGCCTTGACTCGAGATGTTCTCCCACCCAGTCACAGACATCATCTTCCAAGTCCCACGGTCGCCAAACATTAGCTACGAAAAAGCGTAGCTGATCAAGAGCACATGCTGTGCGTTCCACATCAATGAATTCCTCCCTGCAATTGAGAAAGAGAGCCTAATTATCATCATGTGCCCACTTGGATGATGATTTCCTGGTATTTGCTTAGCATTAATTGCATTGCAATTATATGCAAATACTACTATAAACAAATAGTAAGCAGGTTTAATTTAGCTGCACAAAATAAGGCAAGAATAATTTAAGGACTTTTCTTTACCCCCAACCAAAATCTCTTGTTTGATTTGACTCAAAAAGGTGCTGTCTTAAAATAAAATCTAATATTAGAATACATCCACCAAAACCTGCCGTATTTTATCATTTCTGTGAGACTTGAACAAAAATTAAAAATCATGCTCATGCCTCTACAACTTTTTCATGGCTACTTGATGGTTCTGTTAGCAATAAAATATTTTGTTAACTGTAATTTGCAAAATGAAGAAGTCGCAATTCCATGAAATCCAGCTTCGGCAGGCATGATTACAATCGTAATACAATAGTTAGTATTGAGCCTGAAGAGTTGTCTTTAGGAGCTGTTCTAACCATTCTTGAATTTATTGCATTTTATTGAGAAAATTTTGGTCAGCAGTACAGAACATCCAGAAATGTAATGCAAACACAAACTAGAATCTACGGGACTACCTACCTCTGGTTCAGTGTTGGAAAGAGTTGCTGCAAAGGTACTGTGTTGACAGAGGGCAAATTGAATTCATCCTGCACAGCAACTGTCTTCACAGTAGCACAAAGAGACTCAAAGTCTACAGCTTCCACCTGTAAAAACATATTAACAATTATTACTGGACCTACCCAAATAATTTTTAGTTGAGAACGTAGTAGAGAAACAGTGGTTTAGAAGATAGTTCCTAAAAGAAGAAGTGAGAAGAAGAGTGAGAATTTATACACAGACTGGATATAAAAATCTCTTTTGGAATCTCCCATGCATAAATTAAGCAATTTCAGATTAATAATCCTGACAACAAGCTAGTGCAACAGTTTTACTTGAAGTAGATCGTTGATTAGATTAGATTAGGTTGATTAGATGCAAAAAAAAGTGGATGGACAAACGAACATACCTATTATAACTAGTACCTATACCTACTTTTTCTAAGCCTCAACCATTAGGAGTAGTCACTATAATTTAAAGTACTATGTTTATAAGTATAACGACAATCTTTGAACATCCCAACAAAGCCTTAGTGGTAAAAATTTCACAATTTTGTCATGACTTGCCAGCCATTCTAGGTGTGACTTCTAGCATAAAATAGGCTTCTAGTTCGACAGAGAACGAGATATAGCACACTCGATGACTGTAAAAAATACTGTAACTCTTGTCGAACAGCGCTTAAGAGACCACTGCTTGAACCAGAGGTTCCAAACAACAACACACAACTTCACTGAACTTATTGAAATCTTATTGGACAACATATTTTACTGAAAGACTACTCATCAACAGTAATCATTGTTCACGATCTCTGCCGCGTCTGGCCCCGACTAATGCCAAAACAAAGCACCATTCAGCCTTGTCTCTAAAGCAGGGCCAAACCACTTAATTTGAAATATAATCTATTAATTGACTACCTGTACTAATGTTAAGGCTGGATAGTCGACCAATAGTTCCTTGCATCGAGTAGCAGAAATCTTCCAGATAGCTTGCCACTGGCTAGGCTCCACAAGTTGGCGAAGGTAAAGCTTCCACTCGTTGAAGACACAAGAGGCCATGAGAGAAGTCTTCTGAGTACAAAGTATGTCTCGAAATTCCTCCAGCCGCTTGGGACACGGCTTTTCAAATGTGAATATGTCGAACATTTTGTAGAACCGGCGAAGTCAACGTTGAATCAGTTATATGCTCTGCAATTTTAACTGTCAAACTCCGAACACATTTGAATAAATCTCCGCCTTCTTGATTTTAGATCTTTCAAACAGGATGCTGATTGGTGGCAGGGAATTCAATCAATTCAAGTATGGGCGCGAAATACAGCAAAGCGTTCCAAGGCCAACCACAAAAAAAAAAACAACTGTGTACATACAAAATCATCTTTTAACTATTTTTTCGATGCATATATGAAATTAATATAGAGTGGGGATTCAACACAGGTAGCTTCCTGGCTTTGACAACAATCTGTCATTACCAGTCTCAAAATTTTTGTTATTCACATGGATTTTTTTAAAGAAAATCATATAAATCTAGAATAGATTGGAAATATTAAAAATAGAAAGAAAATGGTTGGTGATGTGTGCTCTGAGCAGGGTATCCTAGAACAAGAAGTGGCTGAAACTCCAGATGGAAGTGCAATTGCTGGATGGGCCCACCTTCCAAACTTGGTGGTTGAAAAAATATTTGGCTATCTCAACGAACACGACAGAGTATCTGCTAGCAAAGTGTGCACTGCTTGGAATAATGCTCTGCATTTTCCTGTAAATTGGCGGGTGATGAGAGTTAATTTGAACCAGGACTTTGCTGAAGAAAACGGCAAAAGCCAATCATCTGTTGAGCCTTTGATAATCTTTCTTGTGCGGAGATTCGGGAATTACATACGACGCTTGGAGCTGAGCTGGTCTCGCCCGCTTATTCAGGATGATCTAAAACTCAATAATCAGCTACACAGATGTCAAGTGAGAGAGCGCAAAAGTTTCTTTCTCGTGCTTAAAAGGTGTAAGATTAAGCTTCGAGAATTAATCCTTACAGACTGGATTAACAGCTACAAGTGGAACAATCGGCTGAAGATTATAACAGAGCTACTAAGCTTCTTGAGGTAGGAAAAAATAGATACTAATTATTTAAAATATCTAACTACATTTTTAATACCCAGTAAACTTTTTTCAGTTCACAGAAGAGCATTGAAAGATTGAGCCTGTATAATGCATGCTTAGGGATGAACGAAGTCTTGCGATTGGTAGCAGCTGTGTCTCGGCCAAGGAAAGGCAGCAACGTGAAAAAGATTGATTTGCGCAGAGCATTCCGCGAGTGGAAAGTGCCTCACACAAACACACGTTTTCTAGACATGTTCGGAAGGCTAAATGCACTCACTGCTATTGACATCGACTACCCCACTCTGTCTGACGCGACAATCAAGGCCCTCTCTCAGGCAGCGGCCGACTCGCTGGTCATTCTCCGCATCGAAGTCCGGGACACAGACAACCGCAGCCATGCAATCTCCAATGCATCATGGAAAATGCTAGCAACTTCTTGTCCACGGCTTCGGGTGGGGATCAACTTTGGTATGTGAAACCTAATATGTAACAATACTGAGATTTTGTCCAAGGATAAGGTTACTGTTGCTTTTTCTGCTGTTTCAGTAAATATCGCTCACTATGAAGACATTTACTATATCTTGTTGCCGAGTGTGCCTCTATATAGCGTTCACCTGTTGTGTGGAAAAGTGTGGGATCAATCTAGAAGTCGAAATTTTCACAGCACCCTTAGTTTGTTGCTGGCCAACTACACAAGAACATTGGGTAGGTACCTACCTGTTATTTTATGACTTATTTGTTTCTTGAATGAGATGAGTTCATCTCCTAAGAATGATAAAAGACAGAAGCTGAGGCATCATAAAGTTCTTTCCTCTAATGCAACTGTTCTGTACAACAACAGTGTTGCCTACCATCTCTCGTAAGATACCCTAGTTCATTTCTATTTTAAATTTCAGAGGATATTCAATTGGAGATGAAAAACAGCCGAGAAATGCTAGACAATCTGCTCCTAAAACTGATATTCAAGTGTAAAAATCTATCTAACTTCGAGTATGATGGCATTATCAGTAAAATGGACACTTTAAAGTCAATATGCGAATGTCAATTAATTTTCAAAACAGGTAAGAAATAGAAAGATATTTGACATTTTAAAAAATATAAAAATTCATTGCTGTGCATTAGGAATCGCAATTACACATTGTTATAGACTTCCAGCTGATGCATTTCCGGCCAAGAATGATGACTCATGCCAACTGTTCTCAAGTCGAAGAAATCTGCAGCCATTTCACGCATAAGCTTGCAGATATGAACGTAGATTTCAAGATTGATGTAGCACCTTCCGTATATATGTATACATAAGGAGAGATTAGTCTTGTTGGTAGGAGCAAGTATTCTCATGAAACTTAGTTTTTTCCTTATGAATGTACTACAACGGAGAATTATACAAATTATATTTTATTCTCTGGAAGATAAATCCAAATCAAATTTTAGCCACTTTTAAAAATTGAATGTTTTGGTTTAACAGTATTTAAAGCATAACTAATAAGAAATATCAAAATGTGTGACTACTGACAAATAATCATAAATGTTTCTGACTATTGGGCATAAACACAAAGCAGACAAAAAACATACAGTTTTTTGTTTTCCACTGTTAAAATTCCATTTGCATGTAATATCAACCATCACCAAGGTGTAGTACCAGTGGTTTTGCTGTTTCTGGTTACAAAGAATATCATAGGCAACAATAAGGACAAAACATAAAGACCACCTAGGTATGTCCACTTAACCATCTCCCATGCGGTTCATACCAGACAACCCGTGCGACTTCTGATGGGTGTTCAGCAGCGACTTCGAGACGAAGCCCTTGCCGCAGATACTGCACGTATACGGCCGCTGCCCGCTGTGGTAGCGCTTGTGTATCACCAGTGTGGAACGTTGCGTAAACGACTTGCCACACTGGTCGCATACGTGTGGCTTTTCTCCAGTGTGTGTTCGTCGGTGGATCCGTAAGTAGTCCTTGCCGCTGAACGCCTTACCGCACACGTCGCAGATGATTGGCTTCTCGCCAGTGTGGATTCGTCGATGCGCCTTTAGTGACTCTTGGCTTCGCACTGCCTTGCCACAGATATCGCACAAAAAGTCTTTGTCCTCTGTATGGACGCGAAGGTGCAATACCAGGTGCTTTCGAAAAGTGAACGATTTTCCGCAGGTTTCACAACAGTGTGGTTTCAAGATCACGTGGCCCAAAACGTCGGCATGACAAAGTTTCTTATGGCTTGTCAAGTTATATTTGTAAGGGTATGCTTTCGTGCACAGATCACACTGAAATGGTTTACGTCCGGTATGAACATTCTTGTGCTCTTCGAGATCCGTATTCGTATAAAAACCTTTACCACAGATGTCACACTTCACCTTAAATTCACCAAAATGTCTTCTCCGATGAAACTCCATGTTTGTTTTCTGCGTACTGGCATGACCACAAATGTCACACTTGAAGTTTTTCTCACCTGTGTGTATCTTGACGTGCTTATCAAGTTCTACGCTGCGCTTGAACTTCTTGGTGCACACCTGACAGCCATAGGGTCGATCCACACCATGCACGGATTTCATGTGTGCGACCAGCCGCGTCTTGAAAACGAACGACTCGCTACACTTGTCGCACTTGTGGTCGGCCCTTGCTGTATGACTTTTAAGGTGTGCCACCATCCGTCGCTTGCTGAATATTTTCCCACACAAATCACACTTCTTGCTCCCCGAGTCCAAACTTGGTGCATTTTGCTGTTTGGCGCACATCTCTTGTTCGTTTTTCTTGTTTGAGCCCTCCCATCCATTCTGAACAATTAAATCATAATTTGCAAATGCAGACCTGAAAAGAGAAGAAATCATTGGAGTGTTAGTGTTTTCAGCAGACAGAAGGTTTTAAACACATATTGTACTGGCCTGGAAATACTGTTATGCTATCACATTTATTATCACAATTAATTAAAATTAGAAAACAAATTCCTCTCCGCAGAAAAATATGTAGACCACCGACAATTGTAGATTGATTTCCCATGATCCTAGATGGACATCTAAAAATAAATACATCAGCACAAAGATAAATAGGGTATATTATTTCTGAACAGATTATTATATGTTTGAAAGCATAAAACCCCCCTTAACACCAAAACTTGGTAGGATATATCGTACAAAATATTGAAATTGTGAAGTGCCTCAATCGTACCAAGTTTTGGTGTTATGGGGGGTTTTATGCTTTCAAACATATAATAATCTGTTCAGAAACAATCCACACACACGTAAGGCTGCTGCCCTGTGTGATACCGCAGATCGAGCATTGATCTTTGTGTGAATGCTTTACTGCTTTCTTCCATGTGCGCCTGCTCGTGCACTTTGCTGAACCCTTTCCCACAAAAATTTGGCTTTCTCTGATGTGGATCCGTCGGTTTGCCATCATGTTTGTTCTGGATGAGCAGGCCTTACCGCAAGCATTGCACATGTACAGCCGATCACCTGAGTACATTTTCTTGTGCCCTTGAAGAAATGTTTGTCGCAAACTCCACATAAAAATAGTAGTAGCCATTGCTAGTGGCAAAGGATATATTGCATCTGAAATGTAACCACAGACGGTGAAAATGTACAGTATCTGAGGCGTAACTTTACACATAATTTTAGCCCTTGTTTGGGAAAGAAAAAATTCTCTGTGCACAACATAGGTACTCATGCAGTTTATCCACGGGCTTGCGGTGAGTTCTTAACTGGGGAAGCAATTCAAGGTACATGCACACGGTCAACATATTGGAGTCAGTAACATTCCAGCAACCAATAAAATAACATACCTTTTTCATATCTTTGGCAATTAATTGCAGTGATAAATTGACCCCAATAAGTTGATCATGTGAAGGTACCTCGAGTTGCTTCCCCAGTTTATCACTCCTCTGTGGATAAAGTATCTCGTTTATAATAAAGTTATAGCCGCTAGAAGCGTTTGAGGCCCGTGAGGCCTCTTTAAATTACATCTGAAACTAGAGAGAAATTTGGAATTTGGAGGCATGAACTCCTTGGCAGAAGAATATAACTTCAAGCCAAATCCATGTCAATTTCGTGGATGCACAATGATCTACTTTCTACAGAAAAGTGAGTGGACAAGTAGGGTTTTATGGAAACAATTAAACTGTTAATTTGTTATTCTCATGAAATAAACTTTTTATTAGTTAGCTCATAAAATATTAAATGCCAAGGGGCAAAAATGTTTTCTGCAAAAAAGAAAATTTAATTGATAATAATCGATTTAATAATAGGATGACCAAAGCCAAGGTTAAGTAAAATAATTTTCTCCCCTACTTAATTAGCGACAATATTATCACTGTTGTCTGGAATATATTCTTTCAGTCATTCCTAGCTGCCACAAACATTCTAGGTGTTTGGTAACCTCATTGGTGCTCCATTGGATAACTATGTTTATAATATGGCCCCTCGTCATGAATCTTCATGTGCGCATTAAGCAAAGTCCGCGACACAAAGTCACTTTGACAGAGATGACAATTGTAGGGCCGCTGTCCGGTGTGGGATCGCCGGTGAACGACCAGGGTGGATCGCTGGGTGAACGACTTGCCGCAAAGCTCGCAAGAGTGTGGCTTCTCGCCAGTGTGGATCAGCTGGTGCACCTTGAGCGTGTACAAAGCACTAAATGCTTTCCCGCACACGTTGCACACGTTGGGTTTGTCACCCGTGTGGTTACGTCGATGAAGTTTCAGCGTGTCTTTCGTCGAGAACGCTTTACCACAGAAATCGCACAAGAATTTTTCCCCTGAGTGTGACTTGATGTGCACAAGCAACGACTTGCGATACTTGAAACTCTTGTTGCAAGACTTGCATACGTGACATTTTTCAGTAGGCTTTGCGTCTGGCTCATGGGTTTTCTTGTGTGCCATCAGACTGTTCTTGGAAGAGTAGGCCTTTCCGCAAATGTCACACATGTACGGCTTATCTCCTGTGTGAATATTTTTATGTTCTCGAAATTCAAAACTAGAAAAGAATCCTTTACCACAGACTTCGCATTTGAATATATACTCTCCTAGATGTCTTTTTTGGTGCGTTTCCAGACAAGCCTTGTGCATGGTGGCGTAACCACACACATCACACACATGATTTTTGTCACCTTGGTGGATCTTCTTGTGTTTGGTCACCTCGTAAGAGCGCTTGAATCGTCGGTTACAGATTTCACATTCGAACGGTCGGTCTTCGCTGTGGCTGCCCATGTGCCTTTTTAACAGCTTTTTTGACAAACACTCCTTGCCGCAAGTTTCGCAGCGGAATTCCTTTTTGCCGTTGTGACACTTCATATGGATCTTGAGACGCGTCTTTGTGTTGAATGGCACTTCACAGACTATGCACACGTGGGGTTTCATGCCATTGTGCAATTTTCTATGCAGTAACATTTCATCGGCACTGAAGAGCTCTCCACATACAAGGCATTTCTCTGCTTCTTTTCTCTTCTTTTCAATTTGGCTAACTTTCGATTTGTTCCGTAAAGCTTTAGCTTTCTTGTGATAACTTGGACTCCCATCTGAACTGTCATTTGACCTGAAAAAGCAAAGCCATTTTTTTATTAAAGCTAATAGAATAAGCATAGAATGTGTGATATCAAAGAGTGTGTGTGTGTGTGTGTGTGTGTGAGTGAAAAGATTGAGGATAATGATGGACATGTATAAATATAAACAAAGTATCTAGTCTTTATTTAAATAGTGACCAGTAATATTTTCACATGTTTTATTACAGATACCAAACAATTGTAACCGTTGTTATTAAATAGAGCATCACAGAGCAATGCCAACTTCTAAAATGCAATGGCAGCACAAATCCATGCTTTAGAGGCAAGTTGGCAACAAGACTAATAATTTAATAGCTCATAAGAAATTACAAAACTGTACATCTTCTACACATGGCTTTTCTGGTGAGCAGTCAGCAAGGTCTTGGTGACGAAAGTCTTGCAGCAAACCTGACAGCCGTACGGCCGCTGCCCTGAATGGTAGCGCATGTGGACCACAAGAGTTGTGCGTTGCGTGAATGACTTCCCGCACTGCGTGCAAGTATGTGGTCGTTCCCCGGTGTGGGAACGCTTGTGCACACGCATGTAGTTGGGCGAGTTAAATGCTTTGCCACACACCTCACAAACAAATGGCTTCTCGCCAGTGTGGAGGCGACGATGGATCTTAAGTGAGACGCTACTAGTCAAAGATTTCCCGCAAACATCGCACACAAACCTAGCCTCTCCAGTGTGCGTGAGACTGTGTGACGTCAATTTGTTTTTGTACTGGAATCCTTTACCACAAACATTGCACTGAAATCTTTTTGTATTTCTTTGTGGGTTGTGGATTTGTTGATGAACTGTGAGATTCTGTTTTAGAGAAAAACCCTTTCCACACACTTCACACTGGTGTTTTTCACCCGTGTGCATTGTCATGTGTCCTAAGAGGTCTGTGTTTGTGTAGTAACCCTTTCCGCAAACGTCGCACTTGAATTTAAAATCGCCGACATGCCGTTTCTTGTGGATTTCCAAGTTAGATTTGTAAATGGTCGAGTAGCTGCAAGCATCGCACTGGTGCTCCTTGGCGCCGTCGTGGGTCTTTTTATGCAAGGAGAGTTCGAAAGAGCGCTTGTAGGTTTTGTGGCAGATGTCACAGGAGAAAGGCCGTTCCTTTGTGTGCACAGCCATGTGCTTGGTCAGACGGTTTTGTTTCGTGAAACGTTTATCGCATATACTGCAGGGGAAGTCAATCAAGGGCTTGTGCTTGAGAGCATGCAGGTCGAGGCTAACCAAAGTGCTAAAAGCTTTTCCGCAAATGTGGCAAATATTGGCAGGGTTACGTTTTGTTTTCCTTCGTTCCTTGTTTTTCTGATGCAAGAGTTTTTCAGACTTCTTTTCTGTGTTGTAAGTGCCTTTTCTTCCTTTCCAGCAGAAAACATTGGTTTCTCTTTCATTGTTTCCTTCCCTAGAAAGACAAATTAGTTGGGATTAATATACTGTTAGTAAACAATCTAAGAGAATGTAACATTTTCCAGTTTGTCATTGTGCACTGGCAGAGATTGCTCATTGATTTTACAGCAAGGTGAATATATTATCAAGCTATATACCAATAAACGACTACCTATATAGAAAATCTAAAACACTGAATAAAATGCATGTAATACAACAATTTATTTTTCTTGGTTATGTGTCCAGCAATAAAGGTAAAAGAAGTAAATAAACATTCACAGCTTGGAGCTGTTGAGTTTCGATTTTAAAATCCAGATTCATTAGGAAATACATTGACAAAAAGCATGGTCGAAATGGATATAATGGAAAGTAAATGATATCATATACATTACAATGCTACCACAGTTAAGTTATATAGTGAGAGAAATAAGGCCAAAGTGCCTGCCTTAGCTTCAGTATCAGCTAGAGAGCGCGTGCGACTTCTCATGGCCAGTGAGCAAAGCGCGTGAAATGAATGTCTTTGAGCAAATTTCACACGCATATGGTCTCAGCCCGGAATGATGTCGCATGTGAACAACGAGCGTAGAACGCTGCGTGAACGCCTTGTCGCATTCCCGACACTTGTGAGGCTTGACTCCGGTGTGAATCAACTTGTGCGTCCGCAGATAGTTCCGTGCCACGAATGCCTTCCCGCACACATCGCACGCAAATGGCTTTTCGCCTGTGTGCCGTCGGTTGTGGATCCGCAGGGAGTTTATCGATGTAACCACCTTGAAGCAGATCTCGCATGTGTATCGAGCTTGTCCGGTGTGCGAAGCCAAGTGTCGAGTGAGCGCTGATTTGCATCCATATTTCTTGCCGCATGTCTCGCATTGGCAGCTGTATGTGGATTTCGGACGATTTGGGTCGTGAGTCTGCTTGTGAACAGCAAGAGCTGATTTCCTGTGGAAGCATTTACCGCACATATCACACTTGAATGCCTTTTCCATGTGTGTGACTTTGTGGTTTTTTAGGGACACCTCTGTTGAGTACGGCTTGCCGCAAATGTCGCACACGTAGTTCATGGTCTTGCTGTGGTGTCGGTCCATGTGATCATAGAGGTTGGTCATACTGTTGGTGGCGTAAATACATTCGCTGCAGTGCAGGTTTTTCACGCCGAGATGGACATTGCGCTTGTGGACAAGCAAACCGCATTTGCGTTTGAACGACTTGGGACATGTGTCGCAGGTAAATGGCCTTTCGGAAGAATGCACGACTTTGTGGCGATCTAGGTGGGACCGGTCAACAAAGACTTTCCTACAAAGGCTGCACTCATGCTTGGTGTGAACCAACTTTTTATGAGCCTCCAGACTCGTTTGGCAGGCAAAGACGAGCTGGCATGCATCACATGGGATATTTTCCCCAGTTTCATTTACCACATGCGTCTTGATATGGACATAAAAGTGGTATTGGCTTTTGAAAGTGATGCCACAATCGGGGTGTTTGCACACGTGCAGCTTCTCTGATGATCGAGTTTTTGCCCTCCGTTTTGGTTGGGCAACAGGTTTCTGCTGTTTTACACGCTTGTTGGGTTTCAACGGATCGCGCTTCAAGAACATCTCGTCAACCTCGTCATCGAATAACGAGTCCCGCAAAACTCTGCAAAAGACACAGACTGATTAAGTCACATGC
>LVVV01432252.1:0-15008 GCA_001676325.1 Amphinemura sulcicollis
GCCCACCCGGACGCCCCCCCCCCCTGCGCACGCCTATGATTAGTGTACATTGAGTTTTGCACTGCTGGCCAAGTTTAAGCAATAATGAGGGACATTGAATTGTTACAATTTCATCGAAACAAAACTACATCTTTCACCCTTCTAGAGCGGCATAACTTCTTGCGGACGAAAGCATAGGTAACTACTAGAAACAAGAGACAGACAACATACTATATATAGGAACTTTTACTTGAATGCCTATTTTGCATTTTATCACATATATAGCCTCAAGCTGAAGAGGTAATTTCCGCCAGATAGTTAGGTAAACGGCATTGTATGTACCTCTTCACTTTGGTCCAATTGGTATTAGATTTGGACACGTGTAAATTTCGTGGATCCACTATTGGTATCCACCAAATACCAATAGATGACTCAATTTTGGCTTTATTCGCACCGCGCACCTTTCAAGTTCCCATTCAAACTAGATAGATATTTATGCAAATCAAAGAGATGGTATGGGCATCGGCATCTATGCTGTGCAGGGACTGCATTTACGAGTACAAATCCATGCAATGAATGAGATAACGATCAGACCTTTAATTATAAAAGCTACTCCTCCTAACGAGTGTGGCCGTTTACCTAATAAATATGAAAACTATTTTCGAAACATTAATTGGTGAAGTCCACACGGCGTGACCGTGAGCGCGGCTGTGAAGTAATTTCCACTGCTGCTAAAAAACGCTGCTGTGTGTTTAGAGCGCACGAAGAATTTTATTAATTACGGAGTTAGGTGTCTCGGTTGAGATACCTACTACTCTTATTGTCCGATATGAAAACATCAGACAATGACCGATAGTCACATGTAGGCAGTAGGCACACGCTATTGTGCTAGCCGGAACAATTGCAGTACCTATTGCAGCCCCATTCTGTCAATAAGTTTATTTTCTGTCGGTTCGATGGTCTGATTACGACTTGGATGAGAATCTGTGTAATCACGATTGTGCGAATTGATGACGAACAGTATTGAAAATTGAGACATTGTTCTTAAGCGCCTAGATCGATATGAGCAAGGAAGTGGCTAATTATTGTTCGTGTTTACAACATCAACATTGAAGTGTCAACTTTAATGCTTTGTATTGGGTTACTTTGTCAACTTGAACTAGCCCATAGGCAGGAGTTAGTCTGGAGTTACAAATTCATTGCTCGAATAGCGAGATATGAGATCAGGATCAAAGTTCGGGCTTCGCGATCTCAGTTAGTATTGCCTTGTAAGATGAGCGTGGCTGGTAAGGAAAGTGAACCTATAATAATTGTTGAAAACGGAAAAAGAGTGTCTAAAAATCACAAAAAATCAGTTCATGCAAAGGCTTTCAGATCTGCAATTTTCAGGACGATGTGCACTAATTGGATACACATATTTGCACATTTTGGTTTAATTCAGGCCAGAAATTTGACAGATAACAACTTTTTACACAGCATTTATTTCACCGAAATTCTTGAAATACAAAAGGGGGGAGGAGTTCTCAGCAGAGAAAAGTGATTCACTTCCCATCATGAAAAAGTTCAGTGAGAAGAGGGATTACGAACTGTATGTGATGATTGACTGATAGGAGGGGCGTTAATAAATTAATCCCAAGATTAGCAATGAACAATAGTTACAAGTTCCTAATTACAAGCAGCCCAGTGCAAGAAGCTTTCTTTGTTGTAGGTACTTCTGTGCGTTAACCAAAGACAGACCACGCGCAAATTCACAATTTTTACAAATATGTAAGATCACCACATATTTTTTAAATATTTTATTTCAAAGTAATTAAATAACTGTTCTAAATAAAGATATTGATATTGATTAGGTATTTAGGTAGTCAGTATAATTCAAATTGAAAAATAATTTGGATTTCTTGTTGGATTTAATTCAGTAGGATAGTAGGATCTTTGGAATTCATGTTTCAGAAGCTATGGATTTTGCATCTGATTTGAACCTGAGTCAGAGAATTGCCACGATGACATCTTGCCGTGATCCTGCAGAAGTGATTTTGTTATGTAACTTAAATTCAGCAGAGTATTTTATTTCGATTCAGGAAATGGAAATTCCGACTTACCGTAATGCTAACCCCGGTGGCTGCCATATTGTCTCGCAACAAATCGCAAGATTTCAGCAATACAGCTTCTTTTTTCGGCATGCTTTTATTTAAAGCAGTCTCCCTCACTGACTTTCGGAACTCAATCACGTTGTCGAGAATTTTTTGTAGCTGGGCAGAATTTTTGCCAACCTCCAAGTCCTAAAAATGAATCACTAAATAATAAAAGGGCGGTAGTAGGCATGAACTTGCTTTCCTGCAGTGAGCTTAGCAGATCCACACACCCGCTAATGAAGTGACAAAACGTTGTGATACAAAGTTTTTAATGTATATTTTCTACTGTGACTTTGCTCTACAAGTGAGGTAAGCTGCAAACTTTGTTTCTCTTTCTCTTCTTACGGATTATCCAGACTTTGGGGCACAATTGTGCTGGAACAATTACTGAAAGGATAGATACAAAATAATGTCGAGAAGGAGAAAGAAATGAGGAGGCAACTTACGTGAATGCTATAAAATATGTTAACTTCTGCTGGAAGCCGGAAGCCCAGAAATCAAATAGGTGATGCAAGGAAAGAGAGATAGTACTCAACTCACAAGAGTGGAGCTACGTAGGCTTCGCCTGTAAACACTACTTATGTTGACGTATCGGCTACCAATTTGATGAAAAATGTAGGAAATTCACCTAAGTTGCATACATAATTTCTTTCCTTTTCTAGTCATTGGTTTTATAGATTTACGTTGGTTTTATGCCTGTCACGAAGCCTACCTGTTTACTTGCAAGCGATACACCAAAGGACTTCATAGTTTTACTGACAAAGCTTGCAACTGCCGCAACTAAGGCTGGATTCCCGGCGAAGTCTTGCTGGGTGTTCGGATCGTGCAGCATCTTGTTGGTGACACTGATTAGATCCAAGACTGCAGCCATGGCCTTGGAGGTATCAAAATCATTCGCCAGACTGGACTTTACAGTCAGTTGCGTACTCTCAAGCGTCTGGAAAAATTTAGTAGTTTGTGGCTTTTTTTTTGGGTGATGGGCGGGAGAGCGAATTGCTTGTAACAACATGAGGACTATGGATACGTCTTTCAGTTGTTTATTAGTAAATTAGCTGTCTGCTATCAAACAAAAAAATGCTTAACAGAACTTGGAATTCATCTTTTTGAGCAGCCCATTAAAAACTTGAACTGGAGCATACTTGAAATTTCAGAAAAGAAATTAGTACCTACTTTTAATACAATGAAATTTTTATAATCAAACTGTTTGTTAGCAAGAATGTCCTGGTCGTGACTTCAGAATTATATTTTGATTAATTAAAAAAAGAGTACCTACTCCTTCCAATAAAATTGCATCAATTTGTCCCCGATTTGTCAGCCCTTGTATAAACGCATCACAGTCGTTGAGGAAGGATGACAATTTCTTGCAAATTGCAACAGCATTTTCCATTGAGCTTTCTGAAAACTCCACACCTGCAGAAACGTTAAAATTATTATATAAAACATATCAGCAAAATAACCACGAGCTTAAATTACAAGGTAACTGTAGGGCAGAATTGTAACTACTTTGAAAACTATTGTTTTCTGTTCTGCATACCAACCATTTCTGTACCGCGACAACAAGCAGAACACTCTGAACTCATTTGCAGTATATTTCTTTAGAAAGTCACGAATTACAATTGTATTCTTGAGTGATTTCGACATCTTGACGTCGTCTTTTAAATACAAGTGGCCGGCGTGAAGCCAATAGTTGACCCACTGCTGCACGTCGTGGTGAACACAACTCTGGGCCTCTTCATTTTCGTGATGCGGAAACAGTAAATCTATTCCACCAGAGTGAAGGTCGATGTTATTTCCAAGCATAATACTGAAATAGTTGTCATTCTGTTATATACAAATACATATAAATATCCAAATAAATAGTACTTTTTCTGCCCCGGAGTGCTTAAAGATAAACAATCATTACCTTGCCATGGTTGAGCACTCAATGTGCCACCCTGGCCGACCTTTTCCAGCTCCCCAAGGGCTGCTCCAGAAAGGTTCTTCAGGTTTTGCTCCTTTCCAAAGAGCAAAGTCAAGAGCTGACCGCTTCCCTGCAACAATCTTCTCATCTGCTTCCGACGCAGGGAAAAGTTTTCCGTAAGCCCCAAATTGTGTAGTGTCAAAATACACTGAACCATCATCAGTAATGTATCCTTGTCCTTTTTCAACAATTTTTTCAACAAAGTTTATAATTTGTGGTATGTAATCAGTAACACGAGTCATTATAGTTGGTGGCTCAACATTTAAATTAGTCATGTCTTCTCTAAATTCTGCCTCATAGTAACTTGTTATGGTCTTGATATCTTCATTTCTTTCTGATGCCCGGTGAATGATTTTGTCGTCAATGTCAGTTATGCCCATTACCAGGACAACGTTAACATCGAAATAATCAACGAGTATCCTCCGTATTATATCGAATTTCACATAAGAACTACAACAAAATAGAATATTGTTAATGTAAATATTAAGCTAAAGCAATTTAGCCACCGTTGACTCAATCACGCAGGTTATGGCATCGCTAAACAGAAGTATGTGTGTTATTTGAGCCGTGACGTTTACATACCAGGCATGTCCAATGTGAGCCGAGTCGTAAACCGTTGGACCACACATATACCAAGTAGCTAAATTTGGTGATTTTAATACAAGCGGAACTTTAGACTTTGTGACAGAGTTATAGACTTTTATACCCGTGTTATATCCAACAGGAATTGTCCAATTACTTGATACTCCACATTTATGAAAAATCAAAGGAGAATTCACAAAACTCTTGCAAATACTAGCTGTACGGCGTAATCTTCTAATTAAAACCATGATTAGAAAACGTGGTCTTAAAAGGGAAGTTCTGTCAAGATTGCCTCCATTTTGGCACGTGCGTTCAACAGCTGCTGAAATTGAAACATTTTTGACAGCACATCCCTGGCTCGAAGATATTTTGTTCCTCATTAGAATCGCGATAAATTTATTGCATCAAGATGATGAAATACGAAGGTGAAGGAGATGACCTACAGGACAAAAGTGCCTGCGCCGGAGTTCGAGCTGATTTGAAAATGTGCCTACTTCAGAGCGACTGTGTTAAGAAGGTTATTCGATGAAACAATCTAACCTCTTAATTTCAACAATTCCAATGCCTTGTACTTGATTCATAACACTATTTTAATATTTTTAGGACAAGAAAACTCCTCGTGAGTGTCTTCAAGCACACGATGCTTCGATTCCTAATGAATGTTATGTACTGAGACAAACTTTCTTCGAGTGCAAACGATCCCTGGTTAGTAAAAACAAGCACCTATCGCTGTACTTTCCATCATATTTGATTCGACAGTTTGTAAAATAACATGCCAAATTAGAAAAATATTTAGACATAGGTAATCAAACAATAGTTATCAAAACTGCATTCAGATTAAGTTTACCATTTTCGCACGACAGACGTGTGATTGTCATATGGTTTTTTTTTCAGCTGGATAACAGGCAAAGATTTAGAGGAAGGAAAGGATATTGATCATTCATGAATGGAACCGATATCCCTGCTCTTAGCATCAATCACCATTCATCGTTTTTGTTTAAATTTGTATAAATCGTCAACGTATTACACGTAGAAATCGTAAAATAAAAATAATTCCAATCTATCCACATGAGTACATCCCCAATCGAAATGCTATCTCCACCATGTTCTGTGGGGCTGAGTCGTGGTAACATATGTACACTTCTTTAGGTAGTGGTGTAAAGAATAGACGCCTGTGGAATAAAAGATTTATCAATGTTAAATAATCTCGTCAAGTTGCTAACACAATTGGTCTTGGAAACTAAATTGCTAGGAGCTAAAAATGTGTATGTCTTTGTTTTCACTCACCCAACAACCCAGTAAGTAAGTGGAGGAGATTTCTTGGCTCCTTCGATATCATTGGCAGTACATTCAAACAATATACCATGCTCTTTGATTGCCACCAAGGATGTGTTGACAGGTGCTTTGGTTCTTTCTTGGGAGCCCATTTTCTGCAGATTTATATTGAATCCATCAAAAGTTCTTTCAAATTTGAACTACGTAATCCCATTAAGAGGAACAAGAAGTATGAACAACATCTCACAGGTGCCTACCTTGAATTTGATTGTGTTTTGAAACAAGCTGTGTATAGTTAAAGAGCTGCGTCTAAAGTTGTGCAAGATCTCGGTCAACCTCTCCGAGCTTTCCCTGTTGTCTGGGGAGCACATCAATACACCGTCTGTTAAATCCAGCTGCACGTAATGAAAGAGCACATTCTCTTCCCCTGCAGTGAGTCTGTAAGAAAAACGAAAGTCACTCACAAGCTTTTAAAAAAGAGCACAGCAAGTTCAATTCTATGTGGACACTGTTTACTCACTTTGATGGTACAATGTGTTCCACCTCAGCTAGGAATGAAGGTCTTTTATCTGGCAAATCGTAGCTGCGTGTATCACTCTGAAAATGGAAGCAAAATATTTGAAACTTTGAATGTACATTGGCATTTAGCTACTAATTAATGTGTGTTTTCTCCTTCACATACCTTATAATAGTCTGAATCAGACTGCGAATCGCTCAACTTGCTGGCGCTATCTCCGAAACCCCTTTCTCTTTCTGCCCTCCGTCCGAGTATTGGCAAGTCATCGCTCATCTCACTGAGGCTTGGAGCACCCCGGCTCTGAGAGTCTTCCGATGAAAGTCCTGATATGTTGAGTGATCGTTCGGGGCTAGCACCGCGGCGCTTCAAAATAGATGTCACTTCGGGTGTTTTCTTGCCCAATGATAGAGGAGACACGGATAGGGACGATGCGCCAAGAGATATTCCTAAGAGATTTGATAAATTAAAATAGAAAGTAAACCTGGTTTTGACAAAAAAAGAAACTTGATTTCGGGTTTTGGACAAATGTGATTATATGGCACAGTAAGGTTAAGGTGGAATCAAGGGTAAAAACGCAGCCTGTCATGCTGTCAAGTTACCGGCAGTGGCAGCCAACTTGGTGGGGGTGAGTCCAAGGAAGCCGGTGGCCGGCTTGGCGAGCACAATGTCCTCCGGACTGACCAGCTGTGGTCTAGCCGACGAACGCAGCCACTCGGCAGCGACGGCCGCCACGCCCAGCTTCTGAATGTGGTGCAGTGTGTCTTGTGCTTGCTCAACGTAAACCACGTCCGGCCCGCAATTGGCTTCCGCCCTTCAAATGCAAAGCGGGTGAGATAATCAGTCAGTGAGCATCAAGATTTATAACATAGGAAATTATAATTTAAGATCGACTTCACTTTACAATTTTAAGACAGAAAAACAGATTCATATCTCAATAACAATAACTTTGTTACTGTTCCCTTTTACAATCCCTTTTATGTGCATTTCTCAGTTAATGGTTGAATCTTTTGTCAGGAGGTTGAATAACTCTTATAATGGCAACGCTTAAAACTTTGTAAAAACTATAGTTTTCTTTAGTTTTTTTCAAGTGTGTTGAACGCATGCTTTCTATACTTTTTTTCAAGCATTTTTCAGTAAAATATTCAATTTCTAATCGGTCCATTGTTTCATTTTGGAGCTTAAGTGAAAATCCGTAATTCCGATATTGTAATTCTCGGAGACAGTGGTTACAATGTATAATTGGCAATGTAACTTAAAGATTCTATCAACTTCAATCGATGACTGTAAATCTATAATCTACTACAGATTGCTAGTGCTGTAAGCTAGTAATTACTTCTTGGTAGGGTAATGTGATTGCTGTAGCAGGCTTTGTGTTTGATAAGGAGTGTCGAGTCAAGCTTCCAATATTTTCTGTTACCCCACAAGCTGTTTTTACAAAAGTAGAAGAAGCAGCACAGCAACCAAGATGCATATAAGTAGAATGGCTTTGTACCTGATTGTGCATCCTCCAGACTCCAGCAAAACAACAAGCATATCTTGGCCCTGAAAGATATAAGCTTGCTTAGTTAAACAACTTTGCATCGCATTGACGAGTTGGATGGTGTGCCAAAAAGATGGAGCAAATGGAAAATATTTTTCCTTCAAAATGGTCACTTAAAGAAGATAAATGAAGGTATCAAAACAATTATTTATTCAAAAAGCAAAGGCGTAGCCAGAACGTGACTCAGTTTTTAAAATCTAAACATAAATCCTCTACCTAATTCTAAGCATTACTCGGCACAAACTCAGTTCCTGAAAGCAGCAAGAACAATAATTGGTAAAACCATGGGAATTCTAGCTACGGTGTTCTGTCAACTCACCTTGCCGACGATTAGCACGAACCACTTCCCCTGCGGCAAGCTGTACGGAGTGATCTCGCTGGGCGGCAGTTCCAACCCGCGGTTCGTCGACGCGGGGAAGACGCGCCTCCACACGACCAGCGAACGAACGGGCTCCTCGCGGCCTAAGTGAAGCAAGCCTTGCTGACGACAGAAGCTGGTAACGTCCACCAGGTCTGTCTGTTGCAAGTGGGATGCTAGCAGGTAACCTTGGTGGAAGAGGCATGTTCCGATGATTGTGTACAGTCTTTGGTAGCCACTCAGATCGTCATTCTGAAAACAATATTGGAGTATAATTTTTGATGTGGTTATATTGGACATCTTATGTGCTTATTTAATAATTCAACTGGCATTACTGGATAAATTTCAACATTTACATTGTTAAGATGATTTGAGTTGTAATCTCTTTAAGTTTCTTTTGAAGGAGAAACTGTCCAAACATGTAAGATTTTGATAAACCCATTGATATTTTATTCCGTTAGTATCGTACCATATCTCCAAAGTCATTGGCTTCTAATTCGCTCAGCGCTTCATCTATCTGAACTTGAGTCTCCCTCGGAAGGGCAAGCCTCCGAGCGGCTGGCATAATGTCTTCAAACTGCGGAGGAGCCCGGATTTGCGACTTGGAGATGATTTCCTCCAGACGTACAGACTGTCTGGCACTCGGCCAGAGGCCGCTGCTCAAGAGGCGAGCGAAAAATAGCGAGAAGAAGTGGTCCAAGTTTGGGTGGTTGTCTTGATCGGAGAAGCCCCTGCAAATGAACACAATATGTGGAATATAAATTCAGTCAGGAGTTGCAGGTGTATGTAGAATGCGCTATTGCTGCAGGCTGAAGAACAAATTGCTTTTTTGCTGGAACCAGAATCAGAAACTTCATTATTTATTTTCTGAAATCAGAATCTAAATCCACAAAAATTTGGTTCTTGGTTTGTGGCTATTTTTTTAATTGGCCAACTAACTACACTAATCCAAGAGAATTGCTTTGTCAGTTCAATCTAAAATCTAAACAATCCTTTTGTTAGGCGTGTTTCGAATGGGATTAGCTTCTGCAAATTGGAATTAAAAGAATATGCAGGATTGGGTTAGTAACTTACTGGTGAGCAAAGAGTTGTGCGCACAGCTACTTGTATGTCGAAGACGTGCCGGCTCCGAAGAAGTGGAAGTCAAAACTGAGTAAACAGTCAAAGCCAAGCTAGGAGTACCCATGAAAGTGAAACCAAAACCAGAAATAAAGACATCACCACAGCCAAGAAACAAAAATATGCCACTGTCTTTCTGTAATCTTGAAGCACACTTACCGGCCTAACGTTTGATAGTTGAACTGCAAGTTTCTCACAAGGTCACTCGACACCAGCAACGCTTCTTGGAGAGAGCAACGGGTGTCAGGAATCGCAAGCAGCATCAGCTCAGAGTTGGGCTGCGTCGTGTAAATAACGTGTGTAAGCTCCCCGCGCAGTAGAACGGTGGAGCTTACGGGGTGAGAGTTTGCAAACTCGGGCATTAGATGGTGCAATGTGATGAAAGACCCTCTTGAGAGTCCTAATGCATTAGTTGATACTGGAGGTGGATAGCAGTAGAGCACGCCTTGATCTTCCGGCCCGGACTCTGACAAGCCTTCTTGGGTGAGGTAGAGTAGACCGACTGGAAGGCCGCGCAGCAGCGTCGTGAGTTCGTTTTCAAAGGCCGTGCCAATCAAATGCTGAACGAGATTTGACTGCCGAACGGGTTGCGGTGAATTGATTGGCGGAGTTGGTGACCTCACTTCTCTTCCAGCAACACGTTGAACTTTAATTGTGACCTGAAAGGAAAATTTGCGCAAGGAATTGCTTTGGTGGCTTTTGAAACAGTGTCAAAAATATTATGCATTAGAAATTTTGGCTTTAGAATCTTGGCATCAGCACATAGCAACACAGTCCTTCGATAAAGTAGGTTTGATATCAACATAGATATTTAAATTACCTTCCCCGGTGCCTTTATGCCAGCCAGCACTGAATCTAGTGTTAGTACATTGACGTCATGCCCGTCGACACTTCTGAGCCAGTCGCCGATCTTGATACTACGGTGCTTCATCGCCTCGCCATTTGGAATGAACCCGGCCACCATGATCCGCGACTCGTCGGCAAACGTGGTTGTCACGACGCCCAGCAATGTTTCACACGGAGTTGCGCGCCGGCCAAGGTTGTGTGCTGCGGACGGATCCACCGACAGCTGAACTTCACGCACCTCTCCTTCCTGCCAATCCTGGGGGAAAAAATTGTCAAGGACAAATTTGTATGGAGTGAGATATACAGATAGTCAATCCCAAACATTTGAATCCACGGTAAGTTTAAAAGAAAGCCTATATTAATTCAATAGGTGTTCTTATTGGTACCCACTTTAGTTCGAGATACAGATAGGATGGGAAAATTCAATGACACCAAGTTGCTTACCTGAAAAGTCACTTTATTTCCAGCAGGGCTACGACTATTTGCTCCTTCAGTTTGCGATGACGATGCGTGTGTTTCTAGTCCTGACGTAACAACCTTCCCTCGAAGTCGTTTGCTGTTCCTTCGCCTTATCATACGCACCAACTTAGCTGTTGAAAAATATACAGACTGCTAAGAAAAAGAAGATCTCTAAGAATACTAAAAAATGACATTCAAACAATGCATATACCTTTGGTGTTATACTTCTTTCTCGGTACTTTAAGTCCCACCCCAGCTTGGCTAGCCGCGGCTGCTGTGTCTGGACCGGCGCTAGACTCGACGGCCAACTCTACCTGTGGCCGCGGGTCCGATTCAATGAAAAATAGCTCTCCGTTTTCGCTTACCTCCGCTTCCCATTCAAACTCTTCAGAAAACGACCCAGAGCTATACGAAGAACTACAACTGGAACCTGTGTCAGATCCAGAACCATCCCACCAATCATCAGATCCGCTTCCACTGTGAGAATCATCTGAACTCGATCCACCATCTCCTCGATTGTCGCCTAGAGGCGAGTGTTCTTGTGTTAGCAGAGCTTGTCGCTCCGATTTATCTGCCATTGTTGGAAGTTGACGGTTAATCTGTCCACGTTAGCAATCAATAACAAACGAGCGATGCAGGTGCGAGAACTGTTTAATGACAGTTCAAACAGTTTGATGCCACCCACCTGTTGATGACATTCGCGTAACCTCACTGCGCACATGGCGCCGCGCAGTTACCGATTTGAACGGTGCAGTACAGGGACTGGAGAATGCATTATTATGCATTTCCCAGTAAATTAAATTTCATTACACCACACCAGCAATATTGCTCTGCTACATACTCTACTCTTTGTTCATTATGTACTAGTCGCGAACTATTAAATTATGCTCATGGGAAGCCATCCATTTGAAATTGTTAGGATGATGTTTACCACCCAAAAAAAGCATAAAGTTTCCCATTCATTTTCAACTTCGTCAAAGGGGACGTTTAAAAATTCACCACACAAATATAAACTTCCATAATTTTCATTCAAGGATAAATAAACAAGGATAATTAAAAACATTTCCACACTTCTTCAGTCTGCATTCAAAGCTGCAGACAGATAAAATATCCACCTCAACCCTAAATAGGTAAAAACATCAGTGAGTTATCGCTCCTATTTGTACCTTGCAGTACCTGTAAGAACCCAGTCTGTACCATTTCCAAAACGCGACAAGCATATAAAACAAGCCCGCTACCTCTAGCCTGCCCATAAAAAGCGTCATCATTTGAATGGCATGTTGCCGCATTGGCGCTACCAGCGTTACTGCGGCATCCTCGGCGGCTCTCCTATCGCGCCCCGAACCTGCCCAAAATCGCACCCCCAATGCGCAGGATTGTCCGCGGCCGTCCGCAGCGTCTTGCTGGATCTATATCGCCCACGTCGGCGCTCGGTGTCGTGCATAGCACGGTCTTGGTGCCGGTGTACAACAAACCCTTCAGTGAGCGCCGCGACGTCGATGGATCTGCACACGAGAACGACGTTGAGGTGAGTGCCGGGTGGCGGGCCGGCTGGCTGGCAGGCGCACGTATTTTCATCTGTCAGTGTCTAGTGACAAGGCACGCGAGGGACGGTGGCGCGGTGATGGTTGCACGTGGATCATGATGATTGCCGTTCTGGATGTTTTCTTTGTGTCTGGGATGAGGTTGATGATTTTATTTTTTGTTGATGATGGTTTTGTTTGCTGATGTCTTTGAGAAGTTTTGGGCTGGTTTTAAATTTCTGACAATGGTTTTGCGCAGTGGTGGGCTGAATATTTTAGTTATTTTGTTGGATATGTGATTGTCGGAAGCTGCCGTATTGGAGTTTTCAATAATTACCTTGCATGGAGTCTGGTGTCTGAATCATTGCCGTGTTATTAACAGGTTTTTGTACGTAAAAGTTTTGACATACCTCTAAATGGGTACTATTCTTGGTTTAGATGGCAAAATGTCTCGCAATCATTTGAGTGGTTTCGGTTTTCAGTTTTTCTCAAAATAGCAACCTTAGAAAATAACAGCTTTCCTAATACTTGAATGCTTTGCAATTTATAGAAAGACAAAAAAAGTTTGAGAATCTCTTGGAAAGTTGAATGTCTTTGCAGTACTATGCATTCTCAGCCTGTTAAAAAATCTATTTGACAAACGGTATCTCTTCCATACCCTTTTTCCATATCTCTCTTTTCCTCTTCAACTTCCGTTTATTGAATAATCTGAATTCGCAGGCGTCGAAAAGCGTAAACTGAAGCACAGAAGAAAAAGTACTTAAAACTTTTTCTTCTCCTTATTCCGATTGTAAAAAGAAACAATATCTTGTGACTAATGTAATAAACATATACATTGGTGATTGTATTTCGATCAGACTTTGCATTAATAAGATCTCAGACAAACCTACAAGTTATTTCAATGTGGTCTTGCAGAAGTTACCGACCACCCCTCGTTACCGTCATCTTGGTATAGACAGCGTCGCGTCGCTTCAAAGGAATAATTAAATTACCAATGCAATTTAAACAAACCTAACGCCGCCGAGCCCGGTCTCAGGACGCCCGATTTCTGTGGCAGCTACATTGGTGTTTCGTGTTTCTATTTGAACTGCTGTATACCTACTCGAGCGGAAACAGCAACCAAATTACAAAACATATGTATGGACACAGACATTAATAGTTGATGTTTCGATTTGCGAAACACGTACTAGAAGAAAAAGCTTTTCTCAGCTTTACGGCACTAGGTTCTCTGTTAGCGTTCAGAAAGTGTGTTGTAAAACTGGGGGTGCTAAGACTTCTTAGGCTCATGTCTATAATTTTTTTATGCCTGCCTGAAGCAGTAACAAGTAAACAAAATCAGAAAGTTCTTTCAAACCCCAGCTGGAGTTCGTTCTTTCAAACCTGTGGGTGCTAATTACTGTGAAAGCCTATGGCGGATATCATTTCCCTATCCGCTAGAATCTCACGCTTAGTATTTTGTATACCCAGTTCGTAAACAGAAAACTGGAGTTAAGTTGAAGAAAAACTAGGCACTGACCTCAACACTGAAATACTTTCAATCCCAGTGTAGTTTCTTGACCTGCGTGGACATTATTGCGCGTCATATAGTTCATAATATTTATCCCGTTAGCAAATCTTCATGTAATATTTATATCATTGCGTCAACAGGAAATTGATTTTCTCAGTTGGCCTTCACAATCCGAGCGCTAGCACATATTTCTTTTATCTAAATAACGCTAAACGATACCATGATATCGACCTGCAAACGAATAAACTACCGTTGTAAAACTGCGTAAATAAACAGAGGCAGTTTGCATGAAAGAAACAACATATAGCAACGAGACAAGGGGTTATTTTTACTTTCGGTCCACAATCCACATGGTAAGGTTTAACGGCACAAAGCACGAAAGTCATTTTTCATCAGGCGAGATTGCTTTGTATACATATAATACAGTGTCCATCAAATCACCTGGCTCTCCTATTCTATTGTACACTATTGTACAATATTGTACGCATAGACCTCGGTGAGGAAGGGAATTTTAGCTGGATAAAGCTGTTAGACGAAAACCCCGAGGCTATTTTGTCTTCTCTCAAGAGACGAGTATAAAGATAGCTTGAATAAATTACAATAAAGGGTGAAAAATGTAAGCTGTCAATGGAGCTCATTTGAAAATCAAATTTTATCCCATCACCACGTTGAAGTTCGGATCGTGTTTTTTATTGAAGACGAATGCAAGTATAATCTAGCGATGAATATGGGTTATTGAAGCCTGAAGGAACGGCAGTTGCAGTGTACCTGTGTAGGTAGTTCACAGATCTATGTCAATCGATTGTAATCTTATTATTTTATACTTTTTCTCAAAATGGAAGGCGATGATAGTTATAGCATAAAGGCTACTTTGTCATACGTCTTTGCGCAAACAAACGATCCTCCTTTTTAGAATTTCAATTTATTTTTGCAAATCCAGAACCCATTCATTTTCTCATATTTCAAGATTTCAGATTTCTGACATGTTACCGTCCATTGCACGCTCGTATAAGCGCGAAGAAAATCTTCCTCGCTGCATTTCCGTGACGACTGACAAGCCACGCGATTTTCATGAAAGTTTTTCGGAGTTTTCCAGCACAACTCTGTTGGATTGTTCACTGAGCAAATTGCGCTGTCTTCTCTGAGAACAGAATTCCGATAAAACGCGTCGACAAACCTCGGAGCGAGGAAGGGGGGGGGGGGGGGGGAAT
>LVVV01432253.1:0-15009 GCA_001676325.1 Amphinemura sulcicollis
CAGGCAGGCACCTCTCATCCCCCCCCCCCCACCCTCGCGCCGTGGCGGTGTGTTGTTCAATGTCCACTGTGGAGTCGAGCGCAACCATGTCCGACTGTTATCGGGTTCCTAACTCTCTGTGTAATTACATCGTGCAGCCAGGAAATGAGGAGAATCAACAGCGACTGTATAGGGTAACGTGCTTCACTGGCCTGCCTGCCAGGGCAGAGGTAAAGCGGAATAGGTAGTGGATTATTACCTCCAGTCTCGAGCTAACACAGCCTCTAATGACTGCGAGTGTTAGCGACTGGCCATTGGGTGGAAAACAAATGTCGCATTGTGCCGAGCCAGCCCTGGAGATAAGCAAATTACCGACAAGCCTTCACAATTGGAGTGAGGTCTGATCATAACCTGCTGGCTTCAGTGCACCCAGATCTTGAGCGGAAAGTGGCAACGATATTCTTCAATAATGCCTCTAATTAAGGCGCACAAAAAGCACCTAATTAGAAGGTTTTCGGGGCTGAAAATAAAGCGGCGGTCGCAGATTCGTAATGCAGTCGAACGATAGAGCCGGAAAGCGAGCGCGGCCTACGTGCTGTTCTGCCCAACCCTAATAAACCACCATTGTTTTACGTTCAGTGGACAAACAATGGGTCTGAGCCATTTACGGGCGGCATAGCTTGTAAGTGGGAAAGCCTCAAAGACAAAGTGCACTAACAGCGTTCACGACAGTGTTCGACTGGAATCGATCGAGATCCGGCGAATGATGGCTTCAATTCTGTTCAAGAGCGGCGTTGGATTATTCCTTTATTGTCGTAAAAGCCACAAGAGCCTGGAGCAGCGCGTTTTTACACAGTGCTGAACGAGTCCTTACCGCACGTAATTAGCGCATTGAATTCGGAACAAAAACTTTCTAGAGGTCCTGTCAGTTCGTAATCATTTGCAAGCAATCGCTCAGTGATACTCGGTTCTAATTTCCATTAGTCTGAGCTCTCGAAGCTCACAACCTGGAACTTCATCTCGCAAATTGACATTGATGGCGCAATCAGGAAGTTGGATGAAAGCTGCGTCTGAAAAGTTTTCACATTCAACACTCCACGATTATTCGGAAAAAAGACTGCGATGAAAATGGATAAAATTTTGAACAATTAAAACGATATTTCCGATGCGGACGCGTGCATGCTGTAGCTATTTACATGGCCACTTTTACCAGCGTCGACACCGTTGCCAATCCCCACCGCTAGGGTCGCAGTTCTCCACGCAGTCTGGCGACATGTTATATAAGCTGTTCCCCTTTGAAATAAAATTGGATTATTATCTCGTACCGATTTGCAGATGCGAGCTTGAAGCTGAAGGCAATCAACAAGTGAACGAGAAATTCATGCTTAATCGTATTAAATCTGCAAATCGAATGCAATGTGGATTTCCAATCCCCGCAAAATAATTTACATCCTAAATCCCTCCAGTACATCTCTTAAGCGATTAGAATGTACATATTACACTCAGCACTGACGTGAAATGTATTCAAATGAGGTCAGAATTGTTCTGATGATTCGATCAAGTATTGATTGCTTTCCGCGGAAGGGTAGATACTCATAAATAGTAAAACGGTATAAATGTATCTAAATTATTAGACACCTTGCTCGCAGGCCGTTAGCAGAGCATGCGATGTAAGTAAACTTGCGCCTTCCGTTAAATAAACTCGCTTCTCTGCAAATATCGGCAATTATTTTCTCATCAGCCTAAGCTCGGCGCTGCCACGAGCAAAATGTTGGGACAAATCGCGCTACTAAATCTTACTGAACTCGCTTTAACAAAAAATTACAATGTGTCTTTATCGGCCGCTTAGCATTATATTTTTATTATTATTATTATTATTATTATTATATATTATTATATTATTATGATATCCATGTTTTAAAGTGGGAAAACGAGCGATGTTGCGCGTATGAGCAGAATTTATTTTTCTTCGTTAAAAATAGGAAATACTCGTTCACGAAGGAGAACGACTGATTTTCCAGGAACAAGCTTGAACAATTGCGCGGCCTGAACAGAGTGTGCGACGTGTGTTGGCTGCGTATTTTCCAACAAGAAAGCACTCAACAAAAAAGAGAGGAGAAAGAAACCTCAGCGCCACGAAACCGTGCGCCATTTCTCATTAAAATACTATCGAGCGGTGCCTGGCGAAATGCGGTGGCTCTCTAAGTTTTATTTTGCAACTAGAATATGACGGGGGCCCTTTTTGGCGTATTTTTCGTCCGTCGAAGCAGAAAGCCAATGCATGGCTATTTGCATAATCATCAGAAGGAAGCAAGTTCCGTCTTCAGCTGACTGATTTTGCACGACAAGCTGGTTGAATTTAAGAGTCTGTGGAATTTGTACAATCACATTCCAAATAAATGTCATCTCGATGAATCCATAACTAAATTCTCGGAATTCTAAGAAGATAGTAAATTTTACATATCAGAGATGGAGAGGATAATTTTGTTCCATTGGTCTTTCCCGGGTTGTTTCCTGAATGAATTCGCGTATAAGAAAACTGATCAATGCTTTGCAGAAAACGTTAGTGCCGAAATCATAACGCGAGTTTAATTTTAAAAAGCTGAAATCATTGGGTGTGGGTCGGAAATGAGTCGACTGGCAGCGGCGGCGGCGGCGGCGGCGGCAGAAAACACAAATCTGCGTGGAAATGGGCCGAGTAATCGGATAAGCATTTTGGCAACTGCCGTGCTACATCTGAATTCCCTCTCAGTTCCTCCCACATTTCATACTGCCTCCTCTCTCGCTCGCTCTGTTTCGCGCTCTCTCTGGTGACCATCTTTGCATTAATATTTGGGATGCACTACATAAAACCCAGGGTACACATTCATTTCCAGTCCATGATATAAAACAATTCGAGGAAGAAACAGCCGAGCGAAAGTGTGAACCTTCATAGAACCCGTTCAACCGAGTAACACGGTTAAGTCTAAGGAACTGGGAATCATGGTGGCTCCCAGAAGGAACCTCAAGACGCCCGTGCAAAGTTTCTGTGAGCTCGCCGCGTTACTGGCACCCAAGTTATGGCTGTCTCTAGCACGCCAGCCAGCCACACTAATACCGAGATAAGCAATTTCCCCTCGCGAGTCCTGCATCTTTAGTCTGATGCCGCCTGATATTACACCGCGATAATTGTTTACGCCATGCATTAAACATGACTGCAGGCAGTTAAGGTGAACTCATAGTCTGTATTGCGTTGCGGGGTGCCTACACGCGAGCAAACAGTTATTTTTCACTCGGTTTCCGGAATTTCAATGCGTATTCAAGGTGGCGGCGGCGTCGGCGTCGGCGTCGGCGGTGGCAAGAAGCAACTTGGTCAATTTCAGCGGCAACGACGATGCTGGCGAGCCTCAAGTGACGTAGCGGATGAAGTTTGGTCCCAGGAGATGTATATTATGCGGTGGCGCAACACTGCTGGAAAGTTGTTTTTGATGTGACGAAAATACTTCTCTTTTAAATGCGGAGTAGTGATTTTTTGTTCCCTTGATTATTGCATAATTTAATGGTGAAGTTTTCATTCATATTCATGAGCTTCAGCTGGATGCTGCAGTATCTCTCAAGCGGCGGCGCTTGACACTAATTTTAATCTAACCCCTTTGATTAATTAGTGGATTTTGAAACCGGTATAATCTTGTATATTTAGAAACAGTTATTACTTTTACATTTTCGAGACAAAATCATTCTTGCGGCAACTCATTAGAGCTGAAATGTATATATTCTGGGCGCAAGAGCTGTCATCGTTCGCCGTCGTCTAGTCGGCATCGTCGGCGTCGTCGTCGGCGTCGGCATCGCCGTTGTCGTCGGATACTGACGGAGCGTTTTCGCAAATGACTTAATTCGAGTGATAATTAAAGTCGAGAGTGAGAGATGTGCCTAATAAAGAATCTCTCGTAAGTAAAGCATCCGAGTCGAGTGAAACGAAACGAAAACGAGACTTCAATTATAACCAAAAGTTTGAGCGCGCCATGGACCCAGTCTCGCCATGGGCGGCTCTAGCATCGGCACCAGCATCGGCACCGGCACAGGCACGGTTTACAACAATGCGATAACTTAAAAACATTCCATGGCGTCAATTGAACGCTAAGTACTCGGTGAATGCTCTCAACAGCTGCTACGCTTTTATCGTCGTCGTATGAAACTGTGGCCAGCCTTATTGCATGCATGATTTATCCTTGATATTTTAAAACACGAAAATAGGAATTTAAAAATTCAATCTTGCATTTCCCATTACTTATGGCGCAGGTGGTTAAGTCGTCTCGAAGATTTCTTATTATCTAATTTGATTGGCGTAGCAGAAAACGATTTTAACATAAATATCGAAACCGCGCGTTTCGAAATGCTGCTCGTACTTCTATCCTATTTATCGTACCCATATTTGAAAAATACATAAAAGTGAAGCATCCTTCATCAATTTGGACGTTACTGATTAAGTGCATTTTCTCGGCGCTCTTGTCTCGAGCCCCCGGAGAGTGGTTGTGGGGGGAGGGTGGAAGGGAGGGTGGCTCTTCCCCCGGCAAAGCGTCCGGCGTCCGGCGTCGAGGGAGCTGACCGTCGCGGTCGCCACGACGCTCCGCGGCGGTCATCCGTCTCTGCCTGACCGCGGACGACATCGATTCCCGTAATTGGAATTCGCCTGAGGGCGGTCGCGCGGCCAGCCCCCGCGCATTGCCCTTAAAACACTTGGGCCGCGACGTCGGCGTCGGCGTTGGCGTCAGCGTCGGCCTCGGTGGTGGCGCTGGGAAATTAAGGTGCGATCACGGCGCATCACGCATGTTAATTAAAGTGGTTGCACGCAATTTGCATGCCAATTTGCAAGGTATGTGCCGCGGAAATAATCCATTAGATTCGAAACGGGAAATCGATGCGCATGGAAGGAACGCGATCGTTTACCTGGGGGCATGATTGCTTCGGTGCATGCACTACATGTGTACAACAGGTGTGGGGGCGGCGGCGGTGGTGGAGGTGGAGGCGGCGGTGGCTGGGGGCGGGGATCTGATGGGGCTGTAGCGCCCGTGCTCCCGGGGATACCTCTTCTGTCAATAGAACCCTGCGATACACTTTTATCAATACACGCTCGAGAGGTTAGACTGCACCTAATACCCTTTGTACTGGAAATTTGTTGCTTTTTACCTATAGGTAAATTTTAGTTCGGTCGATGCCGATCGGCTGCGGCCTGACCGCGCGCTGGTGAAAAGCGAGCGAACAAAATTGGAGAATGTTACGTCTCTGTAAAGAAACGCTGCGAAGCGAGTCTATGATTACAGTTTTTTAAATTTCACCGCAAAATATCGTCTCACTTTGTACTCGGCACTCTTCATAACCTGGCGTCGGTCACGTTAGCGCGCACGGGGGGAGAAGTTTTCCCGGACATTAATAATTCGGACCAAGTGGTTCTGGTCCATATCTTCACCAACTTTTCAAGACTGCTTCTTTTTTTTCATCCCCCTCTTCATTCTAAGAAACACCCTCTTGCATTTGTCATTTGTCGCACCGCTGGGAGAAATTCTGGCGACAAAAGTGCCTTTTTGAGTTATAATTTTCCACACCATTGTTCTATCGGGTCAGCTTTATTAACGCAACCCTATTGGAATATTTAGACTAGTATAAATACGACCGCATGATAGGCTCTGTAATATTCAACGCTCATGTGGGGTCATAAATTAAGAGCTTAGGGCATAATAATATGTAGAGTGACTTTGCGGCCTTTCCCATAGCGTTGCGCAGATCGACGGGTATACCCTCCCCCCCTCCCCATCGAAAACAGTTTTGTTAATTCATTGGCGATACGCGTGATAGTGTAAAATATGCAGATTACTGATCTGGGGTCTTGGAAAATTATTGCCAAATCTATTGATTTCGGTCGCTCTGGGGAATTGACATAACTTAGAATATTATTCCCCGCCCCCACATATATCCCCTATGTGTTTTTAGGCATGGATACGTGGTAGGTGTTGTATTGGGGCATACAGTCTCAGCAAAGCTCATTTGAACATGCTGCAACTGCTGTCTTATTTTCACATTTAAATCCGATATATTACTGTGTTTTCTCGCTTTCTTCCCTATTCTTCTGAACAGTACCCGAGATTTTCAGTCCAAGAAGACTCTCACACAATGCTTACTCGTTTTTGTCTTGTTTCGTCTGGATTTAAACAATGAGGAGAACTGCAATTGAATCTGAAGAAAAACTGAAAAAAAAACCTTTTAAAGCAAGTACAAAGATAATGGAAGGCAATTGTTCAAGTTCTTTTTGTAGATAAACCAGGAATTGTTGAATAAATGAGCTCAGCTGGTCCGAACTGATTGATCTTTTTGTTTACCAGCTATTTCATATGTATTATGCAGCTCTATTGTAACCCTAACGTTCTAATGAAAATGTCAAATAGTGTACACAATCTATGTCGTGTTGGTTTCCGAAATTAATAATAAAAGTGCCATCCAGCAAAACTCATCGCCAATAAAAAATTATGCAAATGTCATTTTGTGGCAACATTATCATCAGTGGCAATGGAGATGGAATTATTATCGCATTCGGGCAGAGCGTCACTCATTCGAAGCGTCATTATTCGTGGACCAGCGTCCGCTTTGTCAACCGAACTCGCTCCATTCCGTTCCGGCTATCGCATTGAAGCCGATCAATCCGATCAAGCCGATCAGATACCACCGCGCCTATTGATTCCAGTCAAATGTCAAGATAAATACGAGCGATAAGGCACGCAGCTGCAGCTGCCAGCATCAAATCGCAAGTCACAGTTGCTGACACTAATGAATTATTACAGATGTATTGCCAAAAATCGAAATGAAAACAGAACTGCGAGACCCTGCGATCACGGATGGTGCCTGATGAAAACTGTCCGCGGCAATTCAAGGTGATGGAGAGGTCAGCCTATACAAGCAACATTTCTTGTTTCCTAGAAAGTGCTTGCACCAAGTACTCTGTTTTAATATGTGAATGTAAATCAAACGCATTTAACAAGAGTGTTCTTTTAAAATGTTAATTAGAAGAATTTATTCCAGTTGGAAAGAAATGTTTATAAAAATGTAAGTCAAAACAAACTCCCAAAGTTTCTTTGGGTCATTAGAAGACCCTTGCTTTGGAGACAACGATAATTATTCAAATGTTCATTTAGAATTCCATGCAATTTTTATTCAAGACTTTGTTTAAGGGTTGGTTTATGCTGCAAGACACTGAATCACTTAAGAATGTCAAATTAAATCAACGCGACAAGACATGGGAGCTGAGCTTGGTCTAATGGAAATAAAGCACGACCGGCTTGTATCTTTATTCTTATTCCTTCTGCCGGCAGGCACGACGTAGAACAAGCAGGCGGCAGCTCCTCCATTCAAAGTCTACAAAGCCGCCCCTTCTTAGCGGAACACTCAGAAACCGATTATAACTTCAACAAATCAAGAAAGAGAATAGTAAAAAGCATGATGCTCGTTACGCCAGTTAGTTCTCATCGCATAATTATTGCAGTCTTTAATCACAAACGATTTCAAAATTAACGAAAGGCTGAATTAGTCGTATTTCTCGCAGCGCTCAGCGGAAAATTTTAAAGAAACTATTTTTGAACGAGTGCTGCTTAACATTTTGACTGTACATTTCTACAAAGGTATGACTTGGGAAATACACTTTTGCCTCATTAAAAACTTTTCTCATCGTGAAAACGACTCGACACGTGAAAATAAAATGAATTCTAAAAGGGAACACGTTTCAGTCTGGAAAATGATCGCACAGGCTTCTTTCCCCGGCGAATGTGTCTGAAGAAAAGAATAATGGTACATTTCAAATGTGATGTTTCACGTCAACCATTATATGATAAGATGGATGAGGTTATGTAATCTAAATAAATGAAGGCTACATTCCATAACAATAAGATCAACACCTTTATAAGGGATATTAAAGCTATCCCATCCATAAGAGAAAATCTTGTATAAGAAAAAAGCCCGCGTGATGATAGCAGTGTGCGATGAAAGCAATTCCTCATTCATTCATATCGTTTCGATACTTTTCTTGAAGGGCACGCTCATTTACCAAGCGCTTTTTGCCAACAAAGCATATCTGTAAACATTTCGTGAATAAAGCAGCAGATTATCACAACACGGAACACACTGCGTTACCATTATTCAAGCTGCAAAATGAGTTTTTAGCAAATTGTGTTTCACACTTACCGGGCGTTTGAGGGGCTGCCTTATGCTATAGGCCACCCTGTCTGTTGATTAATGCCTTTTGAGCGCTCGCCTGTACAAAACGCCATGTAAATGAATTCGGAACCTAATAGTCGGGCATTAGCCAAGCCTACCGAGTGTCATAGTTGGGAACAGGATAATTTCTCACCGACCAGAACGACGCATGTATGGCGACACGAATTTTAGCATCGTCAACAAAATTCCCCTTAAGTGAATAACGGAACAGTTGCAAGTTTTTTTTAAAAAGCTTTCGTTTTTAAGTTCATCGACAGCGTTCCCCATTTGCATTCAAGAAGAATATAATTACAAAAGATATATTCAACGAGAAATTAACTGTTTGCTTATCGGGGTGTATTCCAAACGAGCGGTCGTTACAAAAAACAGAAGTGGAACCATCTAGAGTCGTGACCGCGAAACACGGTGTTTAAATTGCATGAAAAATTCAAATGGGCCCCGTCGAGGAGTTGAACTTGCAGGCGTTAGTACAAGCGTAGGCGGGGAGCGCACGACGAGATGTGATGCTGGGCGGTGGGAGAAGGATGCTGCAAGCAAGCAGCCACGGACGAACCGGAAGTGCGCGGTCTCGGTGCATAATCCATGAGAAGGTTCTTCATTCTCGTTAATCTCGGACACGTACAATTATTTACACTCAGTGCTTTTCGGTGCAGACTACGAGATATTTCACAGAACGTTGCCCGGCCATGCTCAGTATTTATTCAGTCAATTTTCATGATTGAGTTTCGCTAGCCGTGAGACTCCGGCGCAGATATTTTATCCAACACGATCGCCCTCGGAGTTTGGAGGCCGGAAAACGGTCGGCTATAGACGCGTTCAAGAACCCTTGCCATGGCGCGTCGAGCCGAGTTACCTGCCTGCCTTGTATCAACCGGATTAGAAGGAAATCGTGGAATTAATGAACACGCACGCACGTGGGCCGAATCAACGGCTAGCTCCTTTCTGCACGATGTTAAAATTTAGTGCGATTACATCTCTAATGTTGTTCTAATGAAAAGCTGAAGGCAGGTACGCGCTCGAATGCGTTTCCCGTGCCTGTGTTTTATATACCTACCTTCTCTATGAGTCATTCCGGTTTAGCATATACTGTGTACCGATAAAAAAGTATGAAAACACAGCGAAATGCAGTGATTTGAAAGCAAATTGAATGCCCGAGCGACTGTATACACCGCAGTAGGCCTACAAGTTTGTATTATAACTCACATGTTTCGCATGCTTCGCATTACCTATTCATATGAGTTTCTCCTAACAGTCATCTATAGAGTAGGAACGCAGCCTTTGCAAATGCATAAACATTGAAATGTGAATGCATGGTTTTCGAGCGTAAAGGGTGCGATTCCACCAAGTTAAACGGCAAATAATTTGTCATGTGCAGCGCACTGTTAACCTATTCGGCAAACGATTTATGTTGTACCAGTGGTCGTTTTTATCAGATGCATTTGAACCTCACTCGTTAATTTATGCGTCACCAAGGGTGCAACATGTTATTTTTATAGAGACTTTTTATATTAACAGTGAACGCAATCAACGGTCGTTGGTCTAAATAAATTATTGTTCGCAAGTTATTGGCGCTTCAAAATCACAAATACGCGGTCTTCAGTAGAACCCGGCACCTGTGGCCAGCTGCCTTCTAAGCAGCTCCTGACAAAGTCTAGTAGGTACTCCATTCAAACACAATTCTTGCTTGAGACATGAGATAGGGATAGGGACATGAGACAAGAAAAACTTGCCGTTATTCCATTTTGTATAAAATAGTTTTATTACGGGGTAAAATCATCACAAACAGTCTTATTCAGTTCATACGATTTGCAATAAACAAAATCTGAAGGAAGCGGATCAACAGGATAATGGTAAACTGTATTGAGTAAAGACATCCTAGGACAAGGACTTTATACCATCGAGTGTAATGCATATAAAATCCAATTAAAACTAATATCCGCTTAAAAATATAACGCAGCGTGAAACAATGAACTAAATCATAGCATCGAGGATAAAAAGTAATTTCCAAAATCACTTTCACGGTCAAAGGGAATGGTTAATTATTAGATTACGAGCTCACACCAATGAACAATTAATTACAATCGTTAGAGCATATGTGAATATTAATTTCCTCCCTTCTCTTGGATCACAATTTGCTAAGCTCCGGATTCGAGTGAGAGAGCGGGAGCGATGGCAACCCGATCAGCCGAGAGAGGGAGGAAGACAGAGACAGACTACTATTTGCATGGTTCTCATTTTGCTTTCGCCATTTTCCTATCAATTTTCCACTCCTCTTACTTCACAGTCCTACCGATCAAATTTCACTTCAAAAACAGATTTCAGATTCAATATTGGACGTGTAGGTAAATATATATTCATCATTGTTGTACGATGATTAGCTCCTCAGCAGCTTAAGTTCGGCTTTTAAATAATGGAACGGTCGCGCGCTCCGAACCTATCATTTCACACAGAAATAAAACGCTGGAGATCGTTTATTTTTCATTGTGGTCAAAGGAAAATGTTTATGGCCGAAAGTTAAACGTTTGCCCTCCATGGGGAGAAGAGCGACGCAGCGGAAAACGTGCTTATAAATCGGCGGTATAAGCAGACGCAGAGTTGCCAACTTGCGTAACCTAATTGGAAACTTAATCTGTTGCATTGCACCATGCTAATTAGGAAATAAGCAAAACGAACTCCGTCGGAGGCAGTAGCACACTCGGCACTTCGGCGTCGGCACATGGCACGACGCCGGCGGCGACGCCGACGCCGGAGCCAAGCGACGCTGCTCGTGGGAGTGCTATGGCGACGAAACATGAAAAGGGTCAGCGAGTTATTCTTCAAAATGCTCCGGCCATCCGCGACGCTGCAAACGACTGCCAATCGATCGCTGAACAAGGATGCTTGTTTACAGACATTGACGCGGGATTTGAGTGAAAATGATCCTTTGCGGTCTGTCCCTGGGTTTTCAGCATACTCACACAATTTGTTTATGAACCTTATGTAATCCACGTATATAATACAATTATTTAATGTCAATTGGAACATTGCCGGCATGGCATATTTAACACTGGCTCGTTTCCTATGTACACGTTCGCGTAATAACATTCTGTACATCCCATGAAACTCACAGCAATCATTCTTCTTTGGCGCGCGTGCGTTTAGCATACGTCTTCGTCCCCATGCGAATTAATCGTAAAGTATCACTTGAACCGTATGAGACGCTCGTCGCCGGAGACGTCGACGTCCTAGATGATTGGAACGGAGGATCGATTCTCCGATTGTATTCTTCTCCGATCTACCGCCCCTGGAGGTCGCATCAAGATTGACATCCATCTAAATCAAATACAACACCACCTTCTTTTCTATCTGTGTTCTCTTCGATTTGCCCGACGCCGACGCCGACGCCGACTTCGACGTCGACGTCGAAGTGTAAGGAGCCTGCCACTCCCGCTTCTCCCCCTATCGCCATGGCTGGTCGCCACGGTTACGATGTGTCAACATCGCACATAAAGTACCGTCTTCTTTACGTCTCGACGCGTTCAATAGCGTCGCGACGTCGAGGCCAGCGTCTCCTGGAAACTGTTTCCAACACACGCCGGCTACCGCACGCGGACGACTTGTCAAAGGCAAAGTTTAACAAGCAAAGGTGCAAGCTTTCACCTCGTCTATAATCAAACACGTATTTTATTAGGAAGTTCTTGTTCCAGAAGCTTTCTTCTTAATTAGTTTTTCCCTCAAAATGTCGAAAATAATCTTCGAAACGTGTTCATTAAAGGGAGTCCAATGAAACGTCTGCATCGCTATCTCGCCGAGACGTAGCACAGCGGGAGACACACCGAATACACGTATAAAACATCAACAGTTAAACAGTCACACTGTCGTCTCCATAGAGTCAACGTCTTGTCAACACAGGTTGTCCTTGCCGTCCAGGAACATGTCCTCGGCAGTGGTCGGGTACCGCTTTCCCATCATCCCCATGCTATCACCGTTATTGTGCAAATGATTGATGTGAAGGTGATTCACATTGTTTGCATTCTTCTTCTTCTTTTTCCGCTCGTTACGACGATATTGCTGATACTTAACACAGGCAGTGATGACGATGAGCAGCACGAGGATACAAAGGGCGCCCGCGCTGATCGCGACGTACAGGAAGGGGATGCCGAACTGATAGGCACAGTTGACTTCCTCCTCGTCGAACCCGGAGGGGCAATGACGGGCACCGTCGCACCACAGCGCCGAACTGATGCACGCGTTCAACTCGGGGCACCTGGAAACACATAATCCGCCACTGTAAGCTGGCGCCCTGCAACGATATGTTTACATGCGCCACTGTGAAATGAGGAGTTGATGGGTACTCACCGGTAAGGGCAGTCGGACTGCGTGTTGAGCGACGACGATGACGACGATGACGACGAGGACATGACGAACGAGCTGACCAGCGGCCGCTTCGACACCTCCATCCACGTGATCGTGTAAGTGCCCGGCTCGCGCTCGAGGAACTCGACGACGAAACTGCGCGCGTGCGCCGACAGGAAGACGCCGCTGGGCGTCGCGGCGCCGCTCGTGTTGCGATTCCAACCATCGGAAAACACCTCGACCACTTGGATCTTGTTAGACGCATCTGTTCCCACACTCTCCGCTGGGCAAATCACTTTAGGGTCCCGCGTGTCGACGCCCGAGTACACAACAATTCGATTGAGAGTCGGGCAAAGCGTCGAGGTCGCACCCGACGCAGAAGTCGCCACCTCGAAGCCGCGAATCTTGAGGTACAAAAAGTTATTGACCGCGTCTTCGGGCTCGATCAGCCACGGGTGGTTAACGCAGCGAGGCGCGCTCGATTGTTCTTTGTCGACGCGCGCGTCCGAGGTGGCGGCGTCGCGCACTTCGTCGACCAGCGAGATAGTGTCGCCCTTGGTCAGCACCGGCCCCCGGAGGGCGATCTCCCCACTCGAACCGCGCAGCCGGCGCTCGTCGACAGAATTCTGGCACCCGGGCGCCTCTACGTCTGAACCACTCAAAAACTGATATTCTCCCTCGAAAAAGAAGTCGCTAAAGTCCTGCGTGATGTTCATCGCAGTGACCGTGAAGTTGACCTCGACCACGGACGAGGTCAGGCTGGTTATCACGAGCGGCTCGGGTAGCCGCGAACAGAGACAGTCTCTAGGCAGCTGCACGCCCGACCACGGGTACTCGGACACCCACAGTTCGGCGGTGCCCGACGCGTTGGCGCGCGGGTGCGCTTGCCGTGCGCACTTCCAGCGTCCCGTGCGCGAGTCCAGCTGGGACGTGCACTGCCGCTCGGCGAACCGTGCACGCGTGAACGTGAGCTTTACACGGTCCCCGGGGCCCGCTTCGAAGCGCAGTACACAACTCAGGTTGGCGGCGCCGCCGCGGCCGTAAAAGAAAACACTGCGTGGGGACTGGAACCTCCCCGAGGTGGGCGACGAGGGAGACGGCGAAAACACTCGGTCACACGGGTTGCTGGACTCCTTGAGCGGGGCGCCCTCCAGAGCGGTGTCCACGAACTCGTAGCGAAGCACGAAGCTCACGGGGTAGAGGGCGCTGCCTTGCCGCAAGAACTGGTCTATCGTCAACTCGGAGCCCGAAGACACATAGCTCTCAGACAGCTCGCACGGTCTCGTGAATCGCGTGCTGTTACTGAGCAGGCTGTGATCGCAGAGCCGGGGAACTTCCTCTTTGCAGAACTCTCCGAGCAGGGTCACGTTCGACTAGATACGAAGCGGGAAACAAAATCGATGAAAATAATGTCGTGTGCTTTCGAGCAAAGTCTACGAAACTTGAAGAGAACATGGACCTACCAATTGCCGAGGCGAGCCGTTGGTGGCGATGCGGCCATCCCAAATGCGCAGACGCGCATTGCACTCTGCGCCAAGGTCGTAGGCCGCGGGATCGGCACTGGCAGCGTGGTACTTGATAAACGACACCCAGACCGTCTCATGGTGCCGACCCTGGAAGTGGTAGCGGCAGGTGGTGTTTGGAGGCAGCGAGTGCCGTGGGTTCTCGAGGACTCCCCATGACGAGTCAAAGCTGGTGAGAAGGAACTCGCAGTGCCCGCCATCGCGCACATAACTGTGCGATCGCGAGTCGACGAGCAACACCTGGGGGCAAGAAGGAGACTCTCTGTCGCTGCCACCTGGCTCGAACGCGACGTCGACGTCGACGCCAACGCCAACGCCAACGCCGACGTCGACGAACGATGCTACGTTCGTTCGGGTCACTGGGTTGCTGTTAGAGGCAAAGAGTTTCTGAAAGCTTTATGAGCGCAAATGCGGTTATGTCAAAGGAAGCTTAATGAGAACAGTTCACGTAGCACAAAAGAGAGATGGAGAGGGATGTAATTTAAAAATTATTACATTCAGGCATATAACGAAGGAACGATATTAATTCGTATGTAAATAATTATTCTATAGTCGTCTAAATTACAAAAATACGCTCCATCTAAGCTACACAAGCTCAGAATGGGTATGTAAAACAGCGCAATATATAATGAAAGGAAGCGAGCATACATACAATTACTTTTAGTGAAACATTTTATGCTATTCTTTTTTGTTTACGAAAATCATTAGCGCAGCCCATATATTCAAACAAAATAGATATCTCTATAGCCCATTTAAAACATAGTTTAGTTATATTATTATTATACGAACATGGAAATGCCCAATGGGCCTTAATACCCATATGAAACAGCACAATAAAGTAGCCCCACACTACGCAAACATTCTGCAGCATTAAATAATCCAGCAGAGCGCGGTTCCACTCTGTGCCGTGAGAGGTGGTGTGGGGGGGGGGGGG